>JBBMOL010001459.1:0-38691 GCA_037954665.1 Laguncularia racemosa | reverse complement strand
TATGCAATTACAAAGCTAAAACTTTGCCATGAAAAGAAGCGTCTATAAAATATGGATGGGAGTATATCTCTCTATCTTTCCCTCTTCAAAATTTTGGATTTTACAAAAATAGTAACACCTCACAGGAATTTATGCTTATCTTATTTCAGCAATAGGCCTTCAGAACTGACATGTCTATGCAGAAAAATAGAGTCTACTGTGGTCATACTCATACAATTCTGGATTACCATGACTTGATTATGTACTGCAGACCTGATATGACTAGTAATTCCAGCAGCATCAACTTACTGCTTATCTTTAGAAGTTCCATTATTGTAAAAGTAAACATGTCATACTGCTAAAGCACAATCACAAAATGCAAAAGTTCTGGCATCCCAAGTTGCATTGAGATATGCACATGCATCAGTATACAAAATAATACAACTACGAGATCCAATGGGCTGCTAAGAAATGGATCAAGTTACCATCAATTTCATATTTCTCTGAGTCTTTGACAGCCTTTAATGCACTTGACCTTTCAGCATAGTGAACAAATCCAAAATCCCGTTTGTTACTTCCAGATTTGGAAGGTGGCATGACTACTTTAGTAACTTCTCCATGCCTCTGGAATATCTCCTTTAACATATCGGTAGTAGTATTCTCAGGAATATTCTTCACATAAAGAGCCTTCACCTGGTAAATTTAAAGCAAGGATGTTATCTAACACCTCGACAAGAATGTAACTACTGAAACTAAAAGAATCTATTCAACATTGACAACCGTAAAAAGGTAAAATAACAGGGAAAAAAAGATCTTTTAGTTCCAGATGAAAACCAGAGGCAGACAGAACTTTTGTTCCACTACAGGCTGGTGATCACACAGAGTTAAGAGCAGATTCTATAGAAAGCGCAGACCTCCTCATGTTAGCCACACAAGTATATCTGGGCTTAGTATTGATCCAAACTAGGTAAGCATGCATGTGCACCCTGATGGTCTCTGAGACATATATCTGGCCATTCCCACCTGCTTTCATGGATAATAGAGCCCAACCACGCTTCTAGCCATCCCAGAATATAGCTAACTCTTTACCCCAGCCAAGATGCCAGAGGGCATATCATTCCATCTGTCATACGGAAGTGAAATTAAATTGCCATCTCCCGCTGCTACACAAAAAGAATCCTTAGTTGTCGATCTAAACTAAAGGATTTTTCTCCAAGCCACACGGTTTCTCCAGGAATGTTAGCTGCTAGAAATTTCTATCTTTAAAAGGATATGTTCCAACCAAGTCAACCCATAAGCTCTCTCCATCATTCTTGTAAATATTCCATATATGCTTTAACTAGACGGTCCATGAAATGATATCTATGATGCTCAATCTACACTCCACTCTTGGCCTGCAAATTCGATCACAAGAAATCTTTGCCTTAGCCCTCTCTAAGTTCTTTACATTCCAAAGAAACCTTATCATCTTCCTCTTAATTTCTTTAAGCACATGTAGGCAATACAAAAGCTGAAGACCAAAAACCTGAAAGGAATTCTTCCCCGATAAGAAAGAGACTTGGAAGTCCAATGGCTGATCGTTCAAGAATTCTCTGTGCCAAAGCTTATACATACCTTTAGATAGCTTGGAGGTCGCACAAGGAAGTCCAAGATACCCCATTGGAAGAGACCATTATCTAAACCACACTCTGCTACAATGTGGTCCTCCAACAGAGGAGAACAACCGCTCAAGAAGACATGAGTTTTATTCGGATTTGCCTTGAGGCCTGACATAAGACTGATCTCCTCCAAAGCTTTGCTTAATTAAGGCCACAGAATCAAATCCAGTACCACCGTGAAACAAAGATGAGTAATCCTTTTCTTCTTGCACATTCAATTGTAGGCAACCTGAGGATAAAGTGCCTTCTCCTTGAGTAAGAAAAAGAGGACTTCCATCACCAGCACAAATCAGATAGAGCAAAACACAATCTCCCTGTTTCAAACCCCCTACCCTTGAAAAGATCCCACCATCTTCCCTTCAAGATTAATTGAGAATCAAGGAGAGTGAGACACAACACAATCCAATCTATAAATCTGGGGATGAAATTTTAGGCTAGAAGCAAGTTCAATGAAGGTCCAGTCGACCATATCATATGCCTTCATAAGATCAACTTCAAAACAACAAAGCTAAGCCTTATGTCTTCTATGATAAATTTGAAACAGCTCCTAGGCCAATAAGATGTTAATTACGCTTAGCCTACCATTAACGAAGATAGTTTCTCTCCAACCAAAGAGGGCGGAAGGCCTTTCAACAAGAGATAGGCCTGAAATCATTGAGGAAAAAAGGATTTGCTGTTATAGGCCCACAAATGGGATCAAGTTAGGGGTGATATTTGTATGGAAAAGCTTGAGGGCTAGTCAAACTAAACTACCTTAAAAACCAAGAAGAAACTAAAAGATTTATATTATTGAGATAATTCTCTTGCCTAATCATTATTTAGAAAGAAGTTTCCCAAAAGGTATCCTTAACATTTTCAGACTTAGGGATCAAGTGATAGATGTACTATCAATTTCCTAGAGAATCTTATATTATAAACATCGGGATCAGGGTGCATCCTCACTTCCTCATCATCCACTTCCAAAATCAAGGCCTCAGCTTACTGGAGGCTAACACAGGAGGAAAGCACCTCTTCCATTCTCTCAAGGCCACTAAAGTTAACATTTCCAGTATAGCTATTTTGAAAATACCATATAGTCACATCTTTGAACAGGGAAGAGTCAGAATTAGGCTTCTATCCTCTATATCAAGCAAAAGATACCATTTTTATTCTCCTTTCCACCATAGGTTTAAAGAAACAGGAGAAATTTCCGTCCTCGCTTTAGCCAATTTACTCTCCCCTTTTGCTTAAGAAAGTCCTCCTCTATGGGTTCCAATCGATAGTACTCTGAGCACTCTCACCCTTAGGAAATCAGCAAAATCTTTAGTGACATACACAAAGAATAGAATAGTCACTATGGATGAAATTAAATTCTTTCTTTAGCATTCTTTCTTTAGCAATACCAGTGTTGGCACCATTTTGAACATAAGGGAAACTTCCACATTCGTCCTCCACAACTCAGATCCTTCCTCCCATCAACATAAACAACTCTTACTCAGGCTCAATCCTTCTCCAAATTTGGCCAACTCTGAGGACTTCACTTTAGTCTCCAAATTTCCAATGAAGACACATCGCTCTTATTAATCAAAATCTTCAACTCCCTTTCTTTCGAGGAATTATTCAATCCTTCAATATTCCAAATAAAATCATGGCTAAAACTCTGCTAACTTCTACCCAAATCAGCAGAATAGACCCAATTCCCATTGGATATAATTTATTTATTTTGGTTTAGTTTGACATTTTGTTTTCTTACACCTAATCCTTCCTTTACATTAACTTTGCTCATAATCTGAAACTTCCTTATGCTTTAAAGGCATTTGAAAGAAAAACAGAGTTACAATCATATTAAGTTCAATCATTTTTCCAAATTTTACTTGTATGTTGAATCTTTCTTCTTATGCAAGTTCAGTCAAAATAATATTATGAGCATTTTCTTCCTTTTTCAGTTTCTTTTCTCTTCCAACTTTTCCATATGACTGAATACAATAATCTACTTAATAGTAGAAAACAAGAGAAGATTAAAGCTACCACAAGAGTATAAATTTAAAACCATTCTTTTTCCAACTTCAGTTTTCTTTTTTACACTATTTCAATCTCATCAATTAACAGAAAATTCATCAACCAATAAATGGGACATACCATGGGCATTTTTTACATCAATACTCCACTATATGCTCTATAGCCTTATTACTTCAGCATATACAGGACTGTAGTAAACCTATACCACCTACCCCTCAGAGCCAAGGGATAAAAACAGCCACTTGCAGAAGCCGCTTCACTCCCACCAAACTCACTTGCAACCCTACTTTTAAAACCACAAAACTTAGATATATTCAAATTCTTATGCTTTTTACCACTTCGCTGCATATAGAGTTCTAATCCAGACATTTAAATGATTGGTTTCTACTAACATCACAAGAGTATAAATTCAAAACCATTCTTTTCCCAACTTCAGTTTTCTTTTTTACACACTTCAATCTCATCAATCAACAGAAAAATCATCAATCAATAAATGGGACACACTTTGGGCACTTCTTACATCCATACTCCACTATAAGCTCTATGGTAATTACTTCGGCATATACAGGTATGTGGAGTAAACCTATACCACCTACTCTTCAGGGTCAAGGGATAAAAACAGCCACTCCCACCTCACTCACTTGCAACCTTACTTTTAAAACCACAAAACTTAGATATATTCAAAATTCACATGCTTTTTACCTCTTGGCTGCACATAGGTTTAATCCAGACATTTGATATGATTGGTTACTACTAACATGTATCATGCAACTACGCAAGCAATTGTGCCACACAAATCTACCAAACAAAATGCCCTATCCTTTATAATCTAGATGGTAGAATTTTGTGATTTTTTCCACATCTAGTTTAGTTTTTTTTTTTTTCCTTTCCCCAAATTTAATCATTGATATTACCACTGTGCATTATATTGTGAAAACCGACAGAGATATATAATGGTAATTGGTAAACATTGCCACCAGAGAAAAAAATATCTAGCACATCTCAAATATATCTACTTAAACCACCTGAGATGCAGCTGATTGTCGGGTGTGCTCTTTGGGTCAGCCCAGGTAACAGTAGGGGTATTTCCATCCAATTTGAAATTGGCACTTAACATTTTCTGCCTAGAATAATCAGCACATGCATTGTTGTAGTACAATATAAAGGCGAACCCACGATTCCTACCAGGAGTTTGAGGATCCTGTTAACATGTACATGCAGAAACATAAGCATTATATTCTTCCATGATAATAGCAGCACATGAATATATCATAAATCCACCTTTATGAGCTCAACTATTTCAATTCCAGGTCCAACCTCCTCAACAACTTTCCTGAATTCCTCTTCAGTCCAATTCTTTGGGACATTACCAATGAACAGCCTGTTTTTAGTTTCTGAGAGAGAACACCTTAATGTTTTACCCTGAAACCAAGAAGTGAGAAGGAATATAACGAACATTAAGGGAAAAGGAAAAAAAATATTTTTATAAGATGCAGAATGACCCAAAAACCTTAAACTCTTTATTATGCAACTCCTCAATGGCATTTTTTGCTGCATCTTTGGTTGTGAATGCCACAAAAGCATAACCTTTACCTTCACCGGTGCCCTTATCTTTCATGACCCGTACCTGAAAAATTATAGCACGTAAAGAAAGACTTACAATCAAAATCAACCAAAAAGAAAAGAAACACATGCTGCAAGCACAAGATATTGCAAAATTTGACCTCAAAAACTTCTCCAATTGGTTCGCATAGATCACGTAAATCTTCTTCCACAATCTCCCGCGGAAGACCTCCAATGAAAACCTCGGATCCATGGGGAGGAAGAGCAAGAAGTTGGGTATGCCTTTCTTTGTCCTCATGACCCATAGAAGCAGCATCATCAGGCTTGTGCTCCCCTTCAGAGGCCACACGACTTGTATTAGCTTGGGGGGACTGTTCCTCACCACTAGCCCCATTCTTAGAATCATTCTCATAACCATCACCTTCTTCTACTCCATCCTCGTCATCAGTCTGCTCCTCCTCCACCTCCTCCTCGATTTCATCATCAATCTCTTCCATATAATTATCTTCTTCCTCGTCGAGATCAACCCGTTCATCAACTTCAGTAGTGTTCTCTGCCATTGATGGTGTTCCTCAAACCCCAGGTAATAATAACATTCACAAGCGCACCACCTAATTGTACCAGCAAGCTTGTGAAGCAATTTCCCAAAAGGAAAAGGCATGAAAGAAATAAATTGAGATTGGCTGATGATCGACATGTATCGGGTACATCGAACGCCGAACCCACTCGGAGAGAAAGAGTATAAACTATCAAATAGAGCTAATTTGACCTTCTTTACATCACATAAATACACAATTAGACAAGAAGAGCTGGGTCACATCGGGACCCAATTAACGATTGTGATGAAGAACAAATGTAGTAGTAAATTTGAAACATAGTAAGGCCCGAAACACTGCCGATTATGTGTTTTTCCTAAACAAAAAATTAAATAACAAAAACCCTAAAGTTGAGATCTTTAAGGAAATGGGAATCTTCCAGTAATCAGTGTTTAGATAAAGACAGAATCAGTATATAAGGTCGGAGACAGGAAATCGAAAACATGTAATCACAATACACAATAAGATACAAGCACATCCTAGTATGTATAGAAACACACACAAAGATAGAGAGAGGAAGAATAGGTTAAGTGAGTACCAAAATGTATGTGTTTATGCGTTATCTGTATCTCGGAGAGAAGAGAGAGAGAGAGAGAGAGAGAGAGTGGCCGACTGGGACTCAAGTCAAGCTGAGAGGCCCTTGTAACCATCTACTTCGGTATATATAGCCTAGGCTTGTTAGCAATTAGCTCCATCGAACTCGCCCTCTCTCTCTCTCTTTCCTGACAAAAAGTCCGGGTCGGTTCATTTTCAATTTCTATAGGAAGTTCTGAGGAAGACGACGATTTTTTACCCACTGGGCCTGGCCTCGGCTTAAATCTTTCTATCTTGGGCTTTTTTGTTCACAGTGAAAACTGCAATCCACGGCCTATTTTGTTCTGCGGAAAATGTTTATTATAATTAAAATCTTAAAATTAAGAAAAAGAAAGTCTTCGTATATTTTTAACTTTTTAAAACCATAAATTACAGTTTCAAATAAAAGATAAATTCAACTTAAACTATATGATTACATTGAGGTAAAATTGTAACGCCCTAAAACCCGAGCTGGGCTAGTGCCCACAACGTGTCCCTATCTCACAAGAACACTGATACACTTTAACCTATAACTCCTATGTAAAAGCATTCCATATGTTCCTTTGAACACAAAAATAACATCCCTAAAAAAAATTATTGCTTATCACAACTAAATAACATAATCCTCCAAATCTTAATCACCATAATAATGATGGTAATATTCATCTTCCTTTCTTTGTGGCTCACCTAAACCTGAGTCATCTTTTAGGATCTCATCTCCCTCAACACTTGCATCTAAAAATAAGTTTCCTAAAGGATAAACTAATGCCCAATACGTATAATACAAACACACACGCATGAATAGCATGAATAAGTATCACACACGTTATGCAATACTTAAACACAAACAATCATTTCATATGACAATTTATGTCTACAAACAGCAACAGGATACTCATGACCCCCTTAAAACACTGAAACATGATTTGGTGATGGGAAACTGCCATACGGGCCCTATACCCATTATGCTTTAATCCTTAAACTTAATGATGAGAACTACCACTACGGGCCCTATACCCATATCCACTTAAACCTTAAACTTGGTGATGGAAACTGCCACTACGTGCCTTACACCCATGTACACTTAACCACTTAATCAACATTCAGCCCAAATCATTTCCAAGCACGACTCCACTAGGGACAACGTCACACAAGGATCATTGGGGTGCTCCTTAGGGATCTACTACTATGGGCGCCTAGGCTGAGCCAAGCACATACAGCATATAACTTAAACACTTAAAGCAAATCATTCAACTTAATCAATTTTAACACATATACTAACTTAAGTAAACACAGAATAGCACACAAGTTACACATACTTGAATCTTAGCCTTAAACACTTCCCGATCTTGGACTTAATCTAATTGGAAATCTGTACACATCAACAAGCTCTTTCTAGTATTCAATCTAAGATCAATATCATTATTAATTTTCTTAATCCTATTCATTTAACTCCTTTAAAGCCTTACTCGCTATCTAGGTTACGTGGAAATTAGTTTAATTTAAAGTTAAATAAATATGTAATTACTTTATACTTTATTCAACATGGCCATATTGGGGACCGTGTTGCTCAACATGGCAGAAGCACGACCATGTTAGGGGTCGTGTATCTTTTGGTGTAAAACTTAGTTTTGACACAATTGGAACACGACTGTGTTGGGAGGTTGTGTTCTTCTTTATTCAACACGGTCAAAACACGACCGTATTAGGAGGCCATGTTACCCTTGACTCAACATGGTCGAAATACGACCTTGTTAAGAGGCCGTGTATCTCTCAGTGTAACTTTTAAACTTAACACAGTCTAAACACAACCATGTTGGGAGGTCGTGTTACCCTTAACTCAACACGATTGTATTGAGAGGTCGTATATCTCTTGATGTACCTTTCGAATTCAACACGGTCAAAACACAACTATGTTGATAGGTCGTGTTACCCTCGGCCAATTCCACGAACCCTAATTCCTTTACTCCAAAATTTCTTAAACTTGATTCTCTTTATTCTTAAGCTTAACCAAATCCCTAACACATGTATTATCTCTTCAATTAACAAAATTTAGAATACTTACATTGGACTTTTAGCGAATCCAGTTCTTAATCCGTGAATTCCTTATTCTTCATGTTCACTTTTCACTCCAATTTTGATGACATAATGTAGCAATAACTTAATTTAACCCCAATTCTTTGTTCGTGACTATTTAGTAATTCATAGAAATCCTTACCTTTTGTCTTTGGAATTTAATCGTCCCTTTTTCCTTTCATCTTCTTAGGGTTTCTCGTAGAGAGCATCTGTCCTCTGTGGATTCTGTTTCATTGCTCAAATGACAAAGGAGGCTCTCTAGGTTAATTTGGAGTATTTATAATCTATGTGTGAAATGTCCAAATTGTCCCTCGATTTTTTTATAAAATTCTCGTCCTCATCCTTTATTCTTTATGACAATATAATTTTAATAAATAAATAATTAAAATTTTCATGTATTACAAAAATGTTTTTAAAATGATTCTGAATTGTATCCGAAAAGGCATTGTTTTAATGATTATACATTATGAATAACTAAACCAAGTCTTAGAAATTATAAGTACAAGTTTGATATAATTAATTAAGCTTTGCTTTTTTTCTTACATATTTCTTTTAAGTCCATCTTATTTTTCTTTCAAAAATTCCTACAAAGCCTGGTTAAGTAAATCCTCGTAACCTTATCTAAACGGTTTCTTTCAACATGATAGCATTATTCAAATAAGGAAAAAAAACTATATACTTAATTATTAATTTTTACAAAGAAATATTTTCTATCTCAAACTCTTATTTTGAACATATTCCTACCAATAATATTATAATATCTGAATAAGAAATTTGACTAATACACAATTACGAAAATTTGTTTCACCAAATTAAGTGTATGACATGATTAATAAAGACATGCTTAAGATAGGTAGTATTGGATTAGGCCTAGCAATTTGTGTTATCATGTTAGGTGTTATGACCTTATCTAAATAAGTTCATATCTAAAAAACTTCAATCATTACATAATCCATTTATTAATTGTTTATGAAAACTTAAACATGTAAGCCAACCCACATGTCTCATATCTTCATTAGACTCACTTATCAATTAAAAACTTATAAATAAATTTATAAAATACTTACATATTCAAAATGAAAAAAGAGATAATAAAATTAATTTTTACAAATACTAATACCGTTAGATCTTAAAGATTAACATACAATTACAACTCAAACAACAATTTTAGTGAAGCAAGCTTCATCAAATATAACAAGCCTAAAAACCCATTAATCACATAATAACATTAAATTGAATTGAACCATAGCTTGAATAAACATTATCATTAGGGGTGATTTCCAAATTCTTCACATTTTTTGTTAAATTTTTAAGGGAAATAGTTAAGGAATCTACACATAAAAAAAGAATAATATCAATTAAGCTATATAATATGACATTGAAAATTAAAAATAATAATAATAATTTAGTTTATTGCCTTCATCTCCATAAAGTTAATCCTTTGTACATAAAAGAGCTTTTACTGTTTTTAGCTTCAAGAAGCCATGATATTGATCAAAGATTCAACCTTTAATACTAAATGTGAATTTAAAAACTATCATATATATTGATATACTTAAGATAACATGTGCCATTCTTATAACTTGAGGATATTGAAATTAATTGGTTTTTCAATAACTTAATACATCCAATTCAACCATTATATATCATTGCTTATCCAAATATAACTCTAGTTTAGATTTGATGGCACCCTTAAGAATTTGCATGCTTTAAAAAAAAATTGAAATTCTTAAATAAGATAAAAAAAAAAAGGATAAATAGATAAGAGAAAAAATTGTAAGCATCATATAAAATAAAATTAACTTCAAAAGTATAAAAACAATATACATAGCTGTATAAAAAAATAAAGTTACCTACAAGTCATCGCCCTATTTATCAATAATAGGTTTCTTGACTTTTGACTTACTACTACCAATATTTTGATATAAACTTGTTCCATCTTTTTTCATATATTCATCAAAGAGAGAGAATAATACTCTTTTGATTTTCATAAACTCATTTAAAGTCATCACCATAAATTTTTTAAAAACTCCACTCAATAAAAATCATATTTATATCATTGATCTAATGTAACAGTAAGATTAGTGAATTTTGGGGATGAATGTTAAGTAATACAAGATTTTGAATGTTGAGTAATATGAGGTTTTTACCTAAAAATAAATAAATGATTTAAAAGAGAATAGATGCGAGCTACATGAAGATAAATCGACAAGAGAATAAATGAAACTAAGAAAAAGAATTTACCTAAAAAGTGAAACAATCTAATTACTTTTGCTTGTATCATTTGCTGCTAAGAGAAACTAAGAAAGAGATAAATGAAAAGAAAAGTAAAAATAATGAAAAGAAACCTCTATGATGAAACTATGAAACTTGAAAGTATATTGTGAGATAGAATAAACTATTAAGGGAAATATTATAAACTTAAGTATATTTAAAATATTATTGACACTAAACGAGTTTGATGTGAACCCATAATCTATTTATGGGACCTACTTAATAAACGAGTTGGTAAATAGGCTTATGTGTTAGATCCAAACTCAAATATGAATTCTAACTTATTGCTTTTAGGTCTGATCCATGTATCATTCGTATTATTTATGCCAAACCCAAACTCGTTTATAATCGTATCATGTCGTATTGTGTCATGTCTAAGATCATAAGTCAAAACCTAAATTGCTAGGCTAAAACTAGGACAATAAATATCTATCTAACTGTAAACACCTCATTTTTGCCCCTAATCATTTATAATGTTCAATTTACAATTTTTTTTTCATTTTTACAAATTTTTTCATTTTTACTTTTTTTTTCTATTTAGGAAAAATAAAAGAAAAAAATAAAATAAATAGGAAAAATATCCCAATTTTGGAAAATAATATTAGAAATAATAATAAAAAGAGTTAAATAATTTTTATAAAATTTAGAATTTCAAAATAATATAAAATAAATAAAAAATGACACGCTTATGTATAATATTCGTGTAAAATAAAACCGAGAAATGGGCTAGCTCAACTGGTTCGGACCACGGACTCGTGTGCGCGTGTGGGGGGTTAAGTTTGGAGTTCGAACCCCACGAGAGGCACTTGGTGTCGTTTTCTTTTTCTTTCTTTCCAACTGCCACGTGGTAGCCTCCCATTGGGTGAGAAGAATCACATGCTAGCCACGTGATTGTCTTCTCCAGCCGGTCGACAGAAAAGAAATGGAAGGGAAGAAAAAACAGAGCAAATCTAGGTAAGATGAAACAGATTTTTCCAAATCTTTTTGGATTTATCACAAAAACAAACTAGATAAATCCTCAAAACAACTATAATCTAAGGGATTTACATTGGGTTTTGAAGATAAATCAAATCTCTATCACGGTTGAAATCCATGTTCATCCACCTCTGAGCTTCAACACCTATAAATAGAGGCCGAAGGAGAGAGAAGGAAAAAGGGAGCAATCAAAAGTAAGAAAAGGGTTGGCAAAACACATGAAAAAAAAAAAAAAAGGAAAGAGGAAACCCACTGGAGCTCTCTCTCTCTCAAGCCCTTGCCGTAGTCATGAATCACCGCCTTCAGGTGGTTTTTGAAGAGAAACACCGCCACCATTAGGTTTCCCGTTCCAGCAAAGCTCAGATCGACGCTTTTCCATGCTTCCACGACCATTGGAGACGGTCGCCAGCGACGATCCCAACCGCTGCCTACGCTCGCACCCATGACCCGACCTGACCCAATTCGACCGACCTGACTCGCGAACCGCGCCAGTACCAGGTAAATCGATTTTTTGATTTTTTTAATTATTTTTTTATTTCATTTATTTATTTCATTTTTTGTATTTATTTATTTTATTCATTTTGTTAGAAATTTATAATCCTTAAAATAAAATACTAAATATTAGGATTTTAATTAGTTTTTTTTTAGGGTATATATGTTTAGTTTAATATAAAAGTAACAAAAAATAAAATAAAATAAAATAAAATAACAAAAAATATGAAAAAATAAATAAATAATAATAAAAGAATAAAAAATAATAAATAGATAATAAAAAATAAAAAATGATAAGAAATAATAAAATACTTAAATAATAATAATAATAATATATATATAAATAAAAAATAAAAAAATAATAATAATAATTAGGATTAAATAAAGGCAGATTAATAATAGGGATATAAAAATAATGAATTATTTTTATCACTTAGAAAAATTCCTTTTTTAAATAAATCTAAAATTGGTTTTTCTTAAATCAAAATTTCTTTTAGAAAATAAAATAATAAAGCTTAGGCTTAGATTTTTTTTCCAAAATTTAAAAAATGATAATGAATTTAAACCCGAGGTATTTTCATAATTAAAATTAACAAACCCACTAAATCTTTTTATAAAAAAACGAACTACGACTTGTTTGATCCTGAATAGCGAGTACGTAGGTACCCTTATGGGACAACTCTAAAAAGAAACAAAAATCATTTTCTAAATTAGTGCAATAGTTTTAAATAAAATAAAATAAAATAAGATATTATAATATGATCCAGATTTCAGAAGGATAAGGTGGTAACTTTAGAGTTTTAATAGGTTAGCCCTCAAGTCGAGAATCTCTGGTTTTTTACTTTCTTCTTTTTTCATTTACAAAAATAAAAAAGAAGATTTCATTGACTAGTTGTTCAAATTAGAATTAATCTGCTCAATTAGTTCTAATTCAATAATTTTTCCCAACTTCAGTTGGGCGGCAACTCTCAATAAAATAAAATTCCTAGTTCAAGTCGAGGATTTATATTAGATGAGCATAGGGTCCAATATAAATCGGATTAGGAATCTAAATAAGAAAAATTGAAAATTAGACTCAACAGAATGGCGACTCCACTGGGGAGCCTAGTAGGCTAGCCACCCGAACCTTCTAAAATCACCATTTCAAATTGTCTTTTAATTGTTATACTATTGATGCTAACCTTTTAGGGATTTTATGAAATTTAAGGTTTATTTATTTTTGCTATTGCTGAGTTTACATGCATGTAATCATGTGATTAGATACAGTTAAACTTAGGCTGTCTTAGGACCCTAAGATGGGGGCCATTGTGTAAGTTTCGGGCGAAGTGATATAATCACCATTCGGGGCTGATTAGGCCACCCCACCTAATGCTTCGATATGGCTTGAGATCCATTTCTTCGAGAATGTGGGAGACCATAGAGCTTGGGGACCTGTTAGAACTCACCTATCTACATATATAAAGTCAAACCCAAGCTGTATTAGGACCCTAAGATGGGGGGCCATTGTGTAGGTTTCGGGCGAAGTGATATAATCACCATTCGGGGCTGATTAGGCCACCCCACCTAATGCTTTGATATGGCTTGAGATCTATTTCTTCGAGAATACGGGAGACCATAGAGCTTGGGGACCTGTTAGAACTCACCTATCTGCATATATGAAGTCATGGGCTGGCAATTGGTTAATAATGTAATTCTTTCATTCCTTTTCTCGAGTTCAGATACATTTACCTACAATAGCATCATCTATACTTTGTAAGGACTTTTTGTAATTAGAAATTTCTATTGTAATAGATGGCTAGTCCCACAATTGACTACCTCCTCCGCAAGGAAATCTAGGTTTGCAAACCTCTGAATCCAAAATCGGTACTGGACCATTAGTTCAATCTATATGACCCTGAAGAATAGGCCTTCATCCAGCAGAAGGTAGGGCCCATCCTATCACTGATGAAGATGGAAGTAAACCTACCTCTGATTCGGGCTATCCTCCATCTATGGGAAATCGAGCCTACGTCTTTCTTTATTGAGCTACATGAGATCACTCTCACTCTGGAAGAATACACCCAACTTCTGCAGGCCCCATCACTAACCAGCGAGGTATATGTGCCAGATCTTGAGGCTAGCTCGACCGGTATTTCTAGTAGACTTCTGGGTATTCGCAAGATAGCAATCAACCAGGCCTTGGCAAACTACAATGGACACTACATATAGATGGACGAGTCAGAAGCCTGGTTCATAGCCTGAAATAATGATGGGAATAGGAAAGAATATATATGTGGGGATCCCAAAAGCTACAAATAGAGAAGGGTGTGTGCTTTCATCCTGACAGTGTTTACTACCATACTTTTCCCTACCAAAATCTTTTATATCCATTACAGAGTCATAGAGTTGGTAGCCCAATTCTTGGAGGGGAAATCTTATATCCCAGCTCTATTGGCTGAACAGATCCGTAACCTAAACTTTATCAAGAAGAAAGGCTACGGGATCATTCACTTAAACATCAATCTCATACTGATCTGGTTTATGAGCCATCTCAAATATTTTGGGTTGAACATGGTCCAGAAATATTTGGCCCAACAAGTGGACCTTGTAGATTCCTGTATTGAGAAGGTAAAGTTACCCGACGATCTTACCAGCTACAGTTGGGTAAAGGTACTCAAGAGCTTCAGTGCCAATGACATCCTTTGGACTGCTAGATGGAGTTACTGCAACAAAGTTATCCTAGCCTGTAGAAACCTCCAGACTATTCCTCTAATTGGTATCAATGGGTGCATAGGTTATCATCCAAAATCGGCGATCCGTCAGTTCGGTACCATCTAAGATATAGTTTACAGGCCATCGTTGGAGAGAATCACATTCGAATACCAGGACCCAAGCCTGCTAGTGGCTGAGAAGTTTGCTAAGCTGGCAGAGTCAAAGCCCTATGGGAAGCCCGAATTGAGAGCCCCAACATAGATCTTGAAGACCTGGATGGTGAAGTGGGCAAGCATCAAGCCATTAGGGATTTCGTGATCCACCAACTATATCAGACAGGAGAAAGGGCATACAGAGTCCCAGATGTCACATAACCCGAGTTAGACAATGTAGGTCCAAAACTAAGAACCTACTTGGAATAAGTCAGGGCTCGAATGGAAGTATACTTTGAAATTGCAGACTACAAAAATGGTGTCTAGAAGGGTAGATTTAAAGAGTCTGATCAAAGGAATAAGGCCTTGGAAGCTCAACTGGAGAAGACCCACACTAGAGTCAAAGAGCTGGAAGCCATCATCAGTGGAAAACCGACGCCTACACAACAGAAGAAGAAGAGGACTAGGAACTAGATTAATATGTACTTTTCCTTTTTCATTTTTCAAGTATTGAACTCCAAGTGTCTAATATTAATAAAAATAAAGTTTCAATATTATGTCATTAATCAATTGTTGGCCCTTTTATTTCTAGCATATGTGTGATACATGCATCATATTTATATACATGCATCAAACTAAGAAAAATGCGAAACCAGGTGTCAAAGATAGCTCCCAAACAACCAAACCCTCCAAGGAGACCAATCCACACCCGTTTAAAGACCAAAATGGCAAACAGTGGCAATAACAGTGATAACCGCAATGACACTAGCATTGATACAGCCTTAGATCCAAGGATTGTATCCTTAGAACAAATGGTCCAACAATTGGTCGCATAAATCTACCTCCTGATTGAGAGTATTGGCCTCCTTTATACCACCCAACCAACTCAGGAAGAACATTCAGGGGCCAAAAAAGGGAAGGCGGTAGAAGGTCAACCCCTAGAGTATTAAGAGATCAACTCCTACCTCAACCTAGCATTCGAGTATGAACCGAGAGTCAGCCTTGGTACAACCTCGGACGATATAAAAAGGGAAATGGAAGATAGGCAAAAGGAGATGGAGAGAAAACTTTTCCAACTAGTCGACAAGATGAAGACACTAGAGGGGCCTGACAGTTTTGAGCAAGCAGGAATCACTAGCCTATTGGCATATGGAGAAGAGGTGTACCCAGAGAAGTTCAAGACCCCAGAGTTTGAAAAATATGACGGCACCAGATGCCCCAAGATGCATACAAAGTTGTATGTATAGAAGATGAGCAAATATGCCCAATATGACCAACTCATGGTCCAGACCTTCCAAGACAGCCTTACAGGCCCTGCCTTCATCTAGTATGCACACTTAGACTTTAGCCAACTCAACACCTGGGAAAGACTCGCTCGGGCATTCTATGACCAATACAAATTCAACATCGAAGTTACCTCTTCAGTAATAGATCTAGGAAGTCTCCAAAAGAAACATACTGGGTCTTTCAAGGAGTATGCCCAACGCTGGAGAGCTTAGGCTGCTAGGGTAACAACCCCGATCTTTGAAAGAGAGTTGACATTCATCTTTGTCAACACTTTGGAGAAGACTTACTTCTCACATATGGTAGACCAGACGTCATCCAGTTTCGCAGAAGTAGTGGCAGCAGGATACCGAATCGAGAATGCCATCACGTTAAGGAGACTCTAGACAGTAGACCCTCCCAAAATTACATCAGCGCAGGGGCCCGTAAGAGGCAACAAGGCCAAGGAACCTAATGTTAGCATGTTTAACTCCAGTAGAGTAGACAAGGTTGGGTCCTACGTGACATTTCAGACCATGAATGCCCCAATCCAACAATCACCAATGAATTACACCCAGGCTACCAGGGTCACAAGACAATTCACTCCAATACCGATCTCACTCAGCCAGGTTTTTACTTGGCTGTGAGCAGATAATTGGATCAACTTTAAGATCCCAAGTGATAGGTACAAGCCAGGGAATTTTGACCCAAGCCTCAAGTGTGATTACTATATGGGCCAAGAGGGGTATTCCACAGATAGATGTTGGAGGCTCCGAAATAAGATTCGAGATTTGATTGACGCCGGAATAGTGTAGTTGGACTTTGTCAACACACCGGCACCCAATGTCAACACTAATTCGCTGCCCAACCATAAGCTCATCGTCAATATGATCACATCTGAAGGGCCAAACTCCAAATCAAAAGAATCCCTAAAACAGGAAAAAACAATAGCGTAGCAGGAAAGTCACTCTCGCCAAGTCCCAAATAAAACCCCTAAATCACATATTAAGAGGAGATGGTTAGCTAGAGACCCAACAGTCGGTACCCTAAGCAAATCACATGGGAAATTTGAGTATCTAGTGAATTACTCTTTCACCCCAACCGAGTATGGGCTACCTAGTGGATGGCGGGCCGAGTTTGAAAAAGAAGACAACCCACCAAAGGAAAGAGAGGAGTTCGTAAACATGATTAAATCGGACCAAAAACCGATAGTCATAAGTGCTACGAGTGACAACCTATTGAGGTGCAAATCTCAAAGAAGAGATATGTATTTAATGTCCCAATACCCTCAGAGAAGTATAAGGTGGCACCATTCGACTATCAGGCCCTCAGTCAAGAAAGACCTCCCATCATAGGAGGAATCACCCGCTCTAGGAGAATTTATGACCCTAAATACAAGATCTCAACCAAAGAACCTAACACTGAGGTAGAGAAAGAGGAAGAAGAGGGGCTCTCTACATTCACAAAAATGGTCAAAGCAAGCGAATGCAAGATCATGGAATAACTCAACAAGGTTCCAGCCCAGATATCACTTATGGGCCTCCTCACAATGTTTGAGCCTCATAGAGAAGCACTCTTTAAAGTACTCAAACAGATCAAGGTACCAGAGGGCATCACAATAGAGAAATTGAGCCATGTGGCAGATTTAATCTTTACCATGGATCAGATATCTTTCTCTCTCGAAGAGTTGGGAGAAGATGGAGACCAACACCTAAAACCACTGTTCATAGTGGTGAAATGCAATGACACAATTGTCTCCGAAGTACTCATTGACAATGGATCTTCTCTTAACGTATGCCCTTTGGCTACCCTTGACCTGCTGGGGGTCGATGCAAGCAACATCAAGCCAAGCTTGGTAGTGGTTAAGGCTTTTGATTGGTCCAAGAGAGAATAGTGGGGGAAATCAGCTTGTTAGTGGAGATTGGTCCACAGATGTTCCACGTCTCCTTCCAAGTCCTCGACATTCCAAGATCTTTCAATCTACTATTGGGAAGGCCGTGGATACATAATGCTAGAGCCATACCCTCAAGTCTACATCAAAAGGTCAAGTTCATAGCAAATGGACTAAATCATTACCGTATTGGGAGAGCAAGACTGTGCCATCTATAAAGAGACCGCCATACCTTACATTGGGGAAGACGGTTCCAAAGACTTTGGGATCCAAATATTTAATGAAGTGAATATGGTAACTAGCAAGGAGGGACATCAGTTCAAGGAGGGACAACAAGAGATGTTTGGGCTAGGGTATGTTCCTATATCCCAAGAAAAGGCATAAGCAAGAGGTATCGGAGGCAGAAAGAAAGAGAAGCCAAGCGATACCCAAATGCATTTTCCACCCCTCCAACAATCATTTAGGCGAGCAACTACCATTCAAGAGCCAAGGATAAGCGAAATCGACATCGGCAATGGAGGCTTAGCCTCTCACACGTCTAATCAGCATCCAACTCTTAACAATTGGTTTTGTTATCCTATTGATAGCATTAGGTCAGCTCAAGGATAGGGAACAATTATTAAACAAATTTCTATTGTGATTATTTTTCAGATTCAATAAATTGTAGCTTATTTCTTTTGCTTATATGTATATGTTCTCGCTTCACTTTACCCACAGATTCCCTACTATCGAACGTTAGAGACATTTCGCGCAAGTAAGTAATGAAAACATCGATATCGTTTCCGACACTACTGGGTCAGCCATTGGGGGTGATGTCCTTGACCACGAAATAATACGAGAAAATTAGTAAAAACATGAACAAAGTAAAATTTCAATCGAGGAGCCGATGGAGACAATAAATCTAGGAAGCACTGAGGAACCCAAAAACCTCAAGATTGGGGCCAATTTGAGTAATGAGTAGAAGCATGAGATAACCAAGCTATTGACTAAATAGGTAGATGTATTCGCCTAGTCATATAGTGACATGCTAGGACTCGACCAGTCGATAGTAGTTCACAAGCTCCCTACGAGAGAAGATGTCAAACCTAAAAAACAAAAGTTGAGAAGGTTTAGGCCTGACATCTTACTCAAGATCAAAGAGGAAGTAAAAAAACTACTAGAAATGGGATTCATTGAGGTGTCAGACTACCTAGAATAGGTAGTAAATATAGTCTCCGTTCTAAAAAAGAATGGGAAAGTGCGAGTATGCGTAGACTTCCGAGACTTAAATCAAGCTATGCTAAAAGACAACTTCCCTCTACCTCACATCGACGTCCTGGTAGATAATACCGTAGGGAACCATCTCTTCTCATTTATGGATGGTTTCTCAGGATATAATCATATGAAAATGGTTGAAGAAGATAAAACTAAAACAACCTTTATCACAACATAGGGAACTTTCTGTTACAAAATTATGCCCTTCGGTTTGAAAAATGTCGGGGTAACGTATTAGATAGGTATGGTCGCGATACTTCATGACATGATGCATCGAGAAGTTGAAGTATACGTCGACGATATGATAGCCAAGTCTAAAGGAGAAGAAAGCCGTGCAGCTATCCTGAGGAAATTGTTCAAGCGACTAAGAAAGTTTCAACTAAAATTAAACCTTAAAAAGTGCACTTTTGGGGTCACAACAGGCAAGTTGTTAGGGTTTTTCATAAGCCGAGAAGGCATCAAAATCGACCCTGACAAAGTAAAGGCCATACTGGAATTGCCCTCTCCACGCACTATTAAAGAGGTGAGAGGTTTGCTGGGAAGGTTGAATTATATAGCTCGTTTCATCTCACAGCTCACAGACAAATGCTGCCCACTATTCCGTCTACTAAAAAAGAATGATGCGGTAGAATGGGACAATGAATGTAAAGAAACATTCGGAACGATCAAAGACTATCTCATAAATCTCCCAGTCTTGATAGTTTTAAAACAAGGAAAGCCTTTATTCTTATACCTCACAATACTCCCTGAATCCATGGCGTGCGTGTTGGGACAGAAGTATGAAGAAGGAAGGGAGTAATCCATATACTATCCGAGTAAGAAGTTTATAGACGGGGAACAAAGGTATTCTAAAATAGAGAGGACTTGCTGTGCTTTGATTTGGGTTATGCACTACTTGAGGCAGTACACCTTTTATTATCTTATTGAGTTGCTAACAAGACACGATCCTCTGAAGTACTTGGCAGAGAAGCCCATTTTGTTAGGGAGAATCTCTAAGTGGCAAATGCTCTTATCAGAATTTGATATCACATATATAAATCAAAATTCGATAAAAGGGCAATCTTTTGCTGATCAGTTGGCAGAAGACCCAATTGAGGGAGATCCCCAAGAATCACAAGCCCAATTCCCTGATGAAAATATATTAATAGTGGAGGGCGAACCAACAAAAGACTACGAGACAGAACAAAGCCCTAAATGGAAGATGTTCTTTGACGGAGCTACCAATGTATTCAGTTGTGGGATCGGAGCAGTGCTAATATCACTAGAAGGAACACAATTCCCCTTAGCAACGAGACTCACATTCTCATATATTAATAATATCGTGGAATATGAGGCATGCATCCTTGGCCTCAAAATGGCTTGCCATATGGAAGTCCGTGAATTAGAAGTATACGAAGATTCTTCACTCATCATATTACAAACAAGAGGGGAATACAAAACTAAAGACCCCAAATTGGTACCATACCATCAACATTTGACAGAGCTAATTGATGAATTCGAAGCAATCACCTTCACATACATCTCGAGAACTCAAAATCAATTTACAGATGCCTTCGCCACACTAGCATCTATGATTCAGATAATAGGGGGAGTCGAAGTTCAACCATTGAAAATAGAAATTGAAAATCGGCCCGCTTACTATTTGGTAATTGAAATAGTGCAGGATGATAAGCCCTGATATTACGATATCAAAAATTTTCTCCAAGAAAGCAAATACCTCGAAATGGCTAGCAAAATTGACTAAAGAACACTCAGAAGGTTAGCGAGTTATTTCTTACTAAATGGGCCTGTACTTTATAGAAGATCACCCGATACCACCTTGCTAAGATGTGTGGATGAAAAAGAGGCATGTGAACAGATGAAAGAAGTGCATGAAGGAGTATGTGAACCTCACATGAACAACTACATGCTAGCCCGAAAAATCATGAGAATGGGCTACTATTGGCTAACCATGGAATCAAACTGCATCAAATATGTCAAGCACTATCACTTGTGTCAAGTTTATGCAAACTGAATAAATGCCCTACCTAAAGAGCTCTATTCGTTGTCTGCACCATGGCCTTTCTACATGTGCGGAATCGACATCATTGGGCTAATCACTCTAAAAGCATCTAATGGTCACAGATTCATATTGGTAGCCTTTGATTACTTTACTAAATGGGTAGAAGCTTCATCATATGCCAGCGTCATAAAAGGAGTAATAATCCGATTCCTGAAGAGAGATATAATAGCCTGATATGGAGTTCTTGAATCAATTATCACCGACAATAATACTAACCTCAACAACAAGTCGATGACAAATTTGTGTCAATAGTTCCACATAAGCCACAGAAATTCAACTCCTTATCGACCTCAGATGAATGAGGCAGTGGAAGCGACCAACAAGAACATTAAAAGAATTGTCGAAAAGATGACAATCACTTATAAGGACTGGCATGAGATGCTACCATTTGCCCTCATGGCTTACAGAACCTCAATTCGAACATCTACGGGAGTTACCCCATATTCTCTAGTATATGGTACTGAAGCAGTTTTACCAGTTGAAGTCGAAATATCGTCCTTCAGGATCATATCAGAAGCATAGTTAGATGAGTTAAACTGGGTAAAGAAGAGGCTTGATCAGTTGAATTTGATCGACGAAAAAAGACATGTTGCGTTATGTCATGGCCAATGCTACCAACAAAGAATGGCTCGAGTATTCAACAAGAAAACAAGACCTCGATGTTTCAAGGAAGGAGATCTGGTGCTAAAGAAGGTCCTCCCAAATGTTCAAAATTCAAGAGGGAAGTTTACCCCAAACTACGAGGGCCCATATGTTGTAAAAAAGGTATTGTCGGGAGGTGCTTTGATATTAACTCAAATGGATGGTCCAGAATTGAGAGACTCCATTAATATGGATGCTGTTAAGATATACTATCCGTAGATAAGAAAATTGAGATTTTGCCAAGGTTTATGAATGCCAATATTTAGTACAAATTTCACTGAGTTTAGTTTTCATTCCTTTTACAAGCAAAGTTAATGTCTCTGAATGATCAATCATTCCAACCAATTCTCATTAAAACAAACGTCCATATACACACATTACCCATTGCCTCACAATGAATAATGAATATTGAAATGATAATAAACCTTAATACATTTTGTTATTACACCTATTTTTGAGCATTAAGCTTGGTACGTTAATAGGGTAACACTACAATCACAAGAGCCATGCTCACAAGAAAGGAAGTGCATCAAGACCTTCAGCCCTGTTTTGAAGCAAGAGTAAGCAAAAAAAGGAGCAAACCAGCACGAAGGCTTGTTTGTTTGGTTGTTGTCCACGATAAACCGGTAAGCATTGTAGAGTAAATAACCATCATTCATCATGAATCACATATTCTAAGATAAGCAATCTAAAAGACATCTCTTGTCAATTATTTGACCCGTTCGCTAGAAACGTTTTCAAAAGTGTTAGGTAAGACTGCCCACAATGGGGCACTTTCCTAGACATCCTCTCTTAAGGTTAGCCTTTAGGGGCACCTTCCTAGACATCTCTTCTTCAGGGTTGCAAGTCCAAGAAGACGCTTCCCGCTATTGGTTAGTCAGCCCACAATGGGGCACTTTCTTAGATATCCTCTCTTAGGGTTAGCCTATAAGGGCACCTTCCTAGACATCTCTTCTTTAGGGTTGCAAGTCTAAGAAGACACTTCCCGCTATCGATTAGTTAGTCCACAATGGGGCACTTTCTTAAGATATCCTCTCTTATGGTTACAAGACTAAAGAGATGCTTCCTAATTATCGATTAGTCAGCTCATTAGAGCACTTTTCTAGATAATCCTCTTTTATGGTTACAAGACCAAAGAGATGCTTCCTAATTATCGATTAGTCAGCTCATCAGAGCACTTTTCTAGATAATCCCTTTTTATGGTTGCAAGTCTAAATAAGACATTTCCTAGTTATCGATTAGTCAGTTCATTAAAGCACTTTTCCAGATAATTTCTTTTTAGGGTTGTAAGTCTAAATGAGACGCAACACTATCATCGATTAGTTAGCTCATAAGAGTACTTTTCTAGATAATTTATCGTCTAGTTAGCTCATAGGAGCACTATTCTAGATAATTTATCAATTAGTTAGCTCATAGGAGCACTTATCTAAATAACTTATTAGTCAGCTCATAAGAGCACTTTTCTAGACAATTGATTAGTCAGCTCACGAGAGCACTTTTCTAAAATAATCTAGCGATTAGTCAGCTCATAGGAGCACTTCTTTAGATTATCCCCTTTAAGGTTATTAGTCCTATAAGGCACATCCTAATATTGAAGAGTCAGCTCATGAGAGCACTCCTTCAAAACATTTCTTCTCCAACAGTTGCTAGTCTATCTAGACTCCTCCTGTTAGTAGGTGGCCAGCTCATATGAGCGCTTTCTTAAACAATCTTTTCTTTATGGTCACTAGTCCTATAGGACATTTCCTTGTTGTCAGTCAGTCTACTCACAAATAACACACCCTTAAACAATTCTTGAGATGTTTCATATCGTCGATTAGTTAGCTCATAAGAGCACTTTTCTAGATGATATCTTACTTCAGGTTGTTTAAGATCATTCCTCAAGTAGTATTAATCATCATAAAGCATTCATAGGATTATTAGCTTATGGAGCATTTTCCTACTAGAACCAAGTTCAGATAACTAGCCAACTATGGCGTTATTCGGCTAAAAATGGCGTTTTTCTTGTCTTTATAGTTAAGTTTTTCAAACTTTACTATAAAGAGGGGCAGCTGTAAACACCTCATTTTTGTCCCTAATCATTAATAATATTCAATTTACAAATTTTTTCATTTTTTAAATTTTTTTCTATTTAGGAAAAATAAAAGAAAAAATAAAATAAATAGGAAAATATCCCAATTTTGGAAAATAATATTAGAAATAATAATAAAAAGTGTTAAATAAATTTTACAAATTTTTAGAATTTCAAAATAATATAAAATAAATAAAAAATGGCACGCTTATGTATAATATTCATGTAAAATAAAACCGAAAAGTGGGCTAGCCCAGCTGGTTCGGACCATTGACTCATGTGTGTACGCGGGGGGTCAGGTTAGGAGTTTAAATCCCACGAGAGGCACTTGGTGCCGTTTTCTTTTTCTTTCTTTCCAGCTGCCATGTGGCAGCCTCCTATTGGGCAAGAAGAATCACGTGCTAGCCACGTGATCATCTTCTCTAGCCGGTTGACAAAAAAGAAATGGAAGGGAAGAAAAAATGGAACAAATCTGGGCAAGATTAAACTTATTTTTTCTAATCTTTTTGGATTTATCACAAAAACAAACCAGATAAATCCTAAAAACAACTATAATCTAAGGGATTTACATTGGGTTTTGAAGATAAAATCAAATCTCCATCACGGTTGAAATTCGTGTTCATCCACCTTCGAGCTTTAACATAAATAGAAGTTGGAGGGGTAGGCTGAAGGAGAGAGGAGGAAAAAGGGAGCAATCAAAAGTAAGAAAAGGGCAGGCAAAACACACGAAAAAAAAGGGAAGAGGAAACCTACTGGAGCTCTTTGTCTCTTTCTCTCTCAAGCCCTCGCCATAGTCACAAACCACCGCCTTCAGGTGGTTTTTGAAGAGAAACACCACCACCATTAGGTTTCCCGTTCCAGCAAAGCTCAGATCGATGCTTTTCTGCGCTTCCATGACCATCAAAGACGGTCGCCGGCAATGATCCTAACTGCTGCCTACGTTCGCACCCACGACCCGACCCGACTCGCGAACCGCGCTCGTACCAGGTAAGTCGATTTTTTGATTTTTTTATTATTTTGTTTTATTTCATTTATTTATTTATTTCATTTTTCGTATTTATTTATTTTATTCATTTTGTTAGAAATTCATAATCCTAAAAATAAAATACTAAATATTAGGATTTTAATTAGTTTTTTTTAGGGTATATATGTTTAGTTTAATATAAAAATAATAAAATAATAATAATAAAATAAAATAAGAAAAAATATGAAAATAATAATAATAAAAGAATAAAAAATAATAAATTGATAATAAATAATAAAAAATGATAAGAAATAATAAAATACCTAAAATAATATATATATAAATAAAAATAAAAATTAGGATTAAATAAAGTTAGATCAATAATAGGGGTATAAAAATAATGAATTATTTTTATCAGTTAGAAAATTTTCTTTTTTAAATAAATCCAAAATTGGTTTTTCTTAAATCAAAATTTCTTTTAGAAAATAAAATAATAAAGCTTAGGCTTAGATTTTTTTTCAAAATTTTAAAAATGATAATGAATTTAAACTCGAGGTATTTTCATAATTAGAATTAACAAACCCACTAAAGCTTTTTATAAAAAAGCGAACTATGGCTTGTTTGATCCTGAATAGCGGGTACATAGACACCCTTATGGGGCAACTCTAAAAAGAAATAAAATTCATTTTCCAAATTAGTGTAATGGTTTTAAATAAAATAAAATAAAATAAAATATCAGAATATGATCCAGATTTCAGAAGGATAAGGTGGTAACTTTAGAGTTTTAATAGATTAGCCCCTCGAGTCAAGAATATCTGGTTTTTTACTTTCTTATTTTTTCATTTACAAAAATAAAAAAAGGAGATTTCGTTGACTAGTTTTCTAAATTAGAATTAATCCGCTCAATTAGTTCTAATTCTATAATTTTTCCCAACTTTAGTTGGGTGGCGACTCCAAATAAAATAAAATTTCTAGTTCAAGTCGATGATTTATATTAGATGAGCATAGGGTCCAATATAAATCGGATTAGAAATTTAAATGAGAAAAATAAAAAATTAGACTCAACACTAACTTTTACTTACTTTTTTAATTTGAGTTCTTAATTTTTATTTCTATTTTTATTTGAATTCTCAATGTTTTCAAACTTTTATAAAATAGGACTTTTGTTAACTTTACTAAAATTTTTATCCATCTTTGATACATTTTTTTTATTGATCCAAAATAATAATATTATATATATTTTGTAAATATCTAAAACTTTATTATGCAGTAAATATGTATATCTTTGTCCTTAATTTTATTTTATAATATATTATATATTATAAAATAAAATTAAGGATAAAAATGTAAACATCCTAAGAACTGAGGGGAAAGATCATCTTTTATGAACATGGGTATATAAGCCTTTGATGACCTAACGCCCCTCTCTTTTAACATTCTCACAGTAACTACACAGAACAAACAAGAAATGCTCGCTATCATGCACGATGACTTAGCTAATCACGAAGATGAAAACAAGACAACCAAGTAAAAGTTTGGCGATTCAATGGTTACTATACTTGTGGACTAGGAGACTTAATCACATTACATTACTTTGTTCTAATATAATTCAAAATTGGGAAAAGACAAAATGACCATGGGAATCCATCAGTCAAGGATACGACTTGTGGAAGTATTGATGTAAGTAAACTAATTCATATAATTTAAATAGATAATACATGTTTTAGGGTTAAATTAAACCTAAGGATAAAGAGAATCAAAATTAAGAGGAATTGGGATAGAGGAATTAAGGTTTGTGAAAGGATACCATGAGATACACGGCCTATCTACACAGTCATATTTTGACCATTTTGAACCCTAAACATACCAAGAGATATACAGTCTGTCTATACGATCATGTTTTGACCGTATTGAACCCTAAACACACCGAGAGATACACGACTTATCTACATTGCTATGTTTTGACCGTGTTGAACCCAAAACTTACCAAATGATATACAACCTTTGACATGATCCTGTATTAACCGTGTTGAGCTACACGGCCTCCAACATGGTTGTGTTGAGTGAAATATAACTTCATTCTATATTTATTTAACTCTAAGTTAAACTAATTTCCAAAAAATCTAGATAATTAGAAGACCGTAAATAACTTAATAGATTTAGAGAAATTAAGGGATTAAACTATTCTTAGATTAATACTGAGAAAAATGTAATGATGTTGTACAAATTTAGCTTAAGTTTAGGACCAGACATGCTTAAGGTTAGGATTTAAGGTACGTGTAACTTATGTGTTGTTCTGTGCTTGTTTAAGTTAGTAAACATACTAAAAATGATTAAGTTGAATGAATTGGCTTAAGTGGTTGATTAGTTGTTGTATGTGTTTAGCTCAACCTAGGGGCCCATAGTAGCAAATCCCTAAGGAACACCTAAATAATCCTTATGTGATGTTGTCCCTAGTAAAGTCATGCTTGGAAATGATTTGGGTTGAATGTTAGATTAAGTGATTTAAGTGAACATGGGTGTGGGGCCCATAGTGGTAGTTCCCATCACTAAGTTTAAATGGACTAAGTGAACATGGGCATGGGTGTGGGGCCCATAGTGGCAGTTCCCATCATCAATTTATGTTCCAATTTGGTTAAGTGTTGTAAACACCCCATTTTTGCCCTAGGAATCAATAAATTTCAATAATAATTAATTTTCAATTTTTCCTAATTTTTTCCCAATTTTTCCTTAATTTAGCATAAATAATAAAAATATTCTAAAAATGAAAATAAATAGGAAAACACTTCAATTTTGAAAAATGATTTTAGAAATAGCAATAATGAATAATAAATAATTTTTACAAATTTTTGAAATTTCAAAAAATACAAAAAAATAAAAAAATTGCATCGCATATGTACAATTTGCGATGTAAATAAAATCGGGAAATTGGGCCAGCTCAGCTGGCTCGTGTGTGCGCATGGGAACCGTGTGAAGGCTGAAGGTCGCGAGTTCGAATCCCCCCGCAGGCGCTTGGCAAAAATTTTTCGTTCTTTTCCCTGGAGCTGCCACGTGGCAGCATGTGATTGGCCGAGGGAAGTCACGCGCGTCGCGCGTGATCATCTTCTTCGCGAGCCCAGCCGGAGGAAAAAATCCGACAGAAGTCCGACGAAGGCGAAATCGGCCGTTTTCTTTTTAATCTTCTAGATTAAAGTCAAGATAAGGTCAAATCCATCAGATAAACCAAAGGAACACAAGAGATTAACATCAAATCGCCGGGATAAAATCGAATCTAAGAAACGGAAAAATATGGGTTTATCTAAATTGGCCGATTCGAGCTTATCCAAGAGGAGTTCGAGGTGCCTATAAATAGAGGAGAACAGGAGGAAGCCAGAGAACGAAGAAACACGAAAAAAAAGAGAGAGAAAGAGAGAGGAAGGAGCAAATCGGAGTACGCCGAAGAAGCTTGGAGCCGCGACCATCGATTGGAGTTGAGTCGCCGCAAGGAGACGTTCTGGGAGTAAGCCACCACCACCATCGGATTCAGCACCCTCAAGAAGCTAGGATTCGACACTTCACCCGCCGCAAACGACCGCCGGAACGCCGTGAACGAGCCAACCCCGCCGCCGTCTCCGACCGATCCGACTCGATCCGACCCGACCCGACCCGCGTATCGACCCGGATCCAGGTAAGTCGGATTTTCCAGATTTTTTATTATTATTTATTTTGTTTATTTGATTATTCTGAATTTATTTATTTATTATTATTATTTTGTTAGCCATTTATTTATTTATTTGTTTATATTTTCAATAAATAGGAAAAATGTAGAAATTAGATTTTTTTAGAATTAAGAAAAATGTAAAAAAAATAATAAAATAAATAAAATGTAAAAAAATAATAATAAAAGAATAAAAAATAGAATAAAATAATAAAAAGATTAGGAAAAATAATAATAAAACTTTAGATTTCAAAATAGGATAGATAATAACTTAGGATAAAATGTTCTAGCATAAAATTACAAAAATTTATAAAAATCACAAAAACTTATAAAAAATCACAAAAATCATAAAAATCATAAAAATTAATAAAAATTTAAAAATTATGAAAATAGAAGAAAAATTAAGTTTTAGCACCTAGAAAAATCTTTTTCTTCAAATAAATCCAAAATTGATGTTTTTCCAAAAAAAAAAATCATTTTCAAAATAAAATCAAAGCTTAGGCTTAGAAGTTTTAGAAAAATCCCAAAAATGTTAAGAACATAAATCAAAAGAGTTTGCAAAATTAAAATTCATCAACAAATCTAAAAGTTTTCAGAAAAGCGAACTACGGCTTGTTTGATCCTGAATAGCAGGTACGTAGGCACCCATTCGGGTCAACCCCTAAAATAAAGAAAAATCATTTTTTCAAAATAATTCTCAAACATAATAAAAAGTAACAGAAACACAAATGAAACACATTTCTAAAGATAAACAATTTTTGGAGATTAGGTGGTAACCGTAAAGGTTTTAATAGGTTAGCCCCCGAACTTAGAAGCTCTGGTTTTCCCTTTTTCTCTTCTCACAAAAACGAGAAGAGAAAATAACGACGACTAGTAGTCCAAATTAAGACTAATCCGCTCCTTTAGTCTTAATTCAATTTTCCCAACAAACAGTTGGGTGGCGACTCCAAAAAATTAAACGAAATTCCTAACTCAAGTCGAGGATCTAGATTAGATGAGCATAGGGTCTAGTTTAGATCGGATTAGGAATGGGAATTCAAAAATTAGACTCGACAGGATGGCGACTCCACTGGGGATTTGATTTTATCCCAGCCGACTCAAGAAGAGTATTCAGGGGCCAGGAAGGGAAAAGCTGTGGAGGGACAGCCTCCGGAATACGAAGAAATCAATTCCCACCTAAACCCAGCTTTCGAGTATGAGCCGAAAGTCAGCCAGGGGCCGAACTCTGATGATCTAAAAAAGGAGATGGAAGAGAGACAAAAGGAGATGGAGAAGCGACTCTTCCAGCAGCTCAATGACAAAATGAAAACTATTGAAGGCCCTGATGGTTTTGAACAGGCCAGAATCACCAATCTACCAGCATACAGGGAGGAAGCATACCCTGACAAGTTCAAGACCCCAGATTTTGAGAAGTATGATGGGACCGGTTGCCCCAAGATGCATACCAGGCTATATGCCCGGAAGATGAGCAAGTATGCTCAATATGATCAACTCATGCTCCAGACCTTCCAGGACAGCCTCACAGGCCCTGCATTGGTCTGGTATGCTCACCTTGACTTCAACATCATCAACACCTGGGAAAAGCTAGCCCGGGCCTTTTATGATCAATACAAGTTTAACATAGAAGTTGCTCCATCTGTAATCGATCTGGGGAATCTCCGAAAGAGACATACTGAGCCGTTCAAGGAATATGCTCAACACTGGGGACTCCATACCAGCAGGCTAGCCACCTGAATCTCTTCAAATCTTTATCTTAAAGAACTGTGTTTTTTAATTATTATTCTGTTGCTAACTTTTGAGGGTTTAGTTAGATTTTGTATTTTCTTTATTGTGGGGGTTTCTTGCATACATACATATGCTTGTGTGAGTAGATGCGGTCGAACCCGGACCGTCCTAGCAACCTAAGTCGGGGAGCCATTGTGTAGGTTTCGGGCGAAGTGAGTTGATTCACCGTTCGGGACCGATTAGGCTACCCCACCCTATGCTTCGATATGGCCTGAGATCCATTTCTTCGAGAATGCGGGAGGCCATAGAGCTCGGGAACCAGTTAGAACCCACCTACTTGCATACATGACATCGTAAGAAGGGTTGACAATCGGATGACAATGTAATGGTTTGTTACTTTGTCCTTGGAGTTCAGGACTATTTCCCTGTAACGTTTCCATAGTTCTTGTTGTAACTAGGCTGTTTCCTATTGTAATAGATGGCTAGCAGTGCAGTCAACCGCCTCCTCCGCAAAGAAATTCGGGTGTACAAACCTTTGGACCCAAAATTGGTACTGGACCACTGGTTTACCTTGTATAACCCAGAGGAGCAAGCCTTTATCCAACAAAAGATCGGCCCGTCCTCTCACTGACTAAGACAGAGGCGAATTTGCCTATGGTCCGGGCCATGCTCCAGTTATGGGAGATCGAGTCCGCAGCTTTCTTCATCGGACCACATGAGATCACCCCTACCCTGGAGGAGTATACCCAGTTGCTACAGGCTCCAGCACTGACTGATCAGATTTACGCGCCAGACCTTGAGGCCGGGCCAGCTGGTACGTTCAGCAGACTACTGGGCATCCGCAAAACAGCAATCAACAAAGCCTTGGTAGACTGTAACGGGTATTGCATACGCATGGATGATCTAGAAGCCTGGTTTATTGCCCGAGAAGACAATGGGGACAGAAAGGACATATTGTGCGAAGACCCTAAGAATTACAGACAGAGAAGGGTAAAAGCCTTCATTTTGACGGCCTTTGCCACTATTTTGTTCCCCGCTGGAACTTTCTATATTCACTACCGGGTTGCAGAGCTGGTAACCCAATTCCTGGACGGAAAATCTTACATCCCGGCTCTACTGGCTGAACAGATCCGAAATCTGAATTTCCTCAAGAAGAAAGGTCATGGGATCCTGCGCTCAAGCATCAACCTTTTGCTGATATGGTTCGTAAGCCACCTCAAGTGCTTCGGGCTGAACATGGTAAGGAAAACCCTGGCCCAACAGGTGGATCTGGTGGATTCCTGTATAGAAAAGGTAAAGCTACCCGACGACATCACCAGCCACAATTGGGTAGATCTGCTTAGAAGCCTTAGCGCCGAAGATATTCTATGGACAGCCAGGTGGAGTTGCTGCAATAAAATCATCTTGACTTGCAGTAATTTCCAAGCAGTGCCGTTAATCGGGATCAATGGATGTATTGGATATCACCCATTCAGTGGTCCGCCAATTCGGTACTATCCAAGACATAGTTTATCGGCCTTCGCTCGAAGCAGTCACCTTTGAGTATCAAGATCCAAACCTGTTGGTATCGAAAGCCCGAATGTGGACCTTGGCCAGTTAGATGGCGAAGTGGGAAAACACCGAGCCACCAGAGAGTTTATAATCCACCAGCTCTACCAGACAGGGAAGAGAGCATATCGGGTTCCACACGTCACCCAACCAAGGCCAGACAAGATAAATCCAGAGATCGAAGTTTACCTGGAGCAGGTCAAGGCCCGAATGGAAGTATACTTCGAAACTGCGGGTTATAAGAAAGACATCTGGAAGGGACGCTTCAAGGAATCCAACCAAAGGAACAAGGCTTTGGAAGCACAATTGGAGAAATGCCAAGACAAGGTCAAGGAGCTAGAAGCTATCATCAATGGGAAATCTGAGCCTTCACAACAGGAAACTAAAAGAGCTAGGAAGTAGAGCGTTATTTGTAATCTTTTATTTTGATTATTGAACTCTAGAATTGAAGTTTCAATATTACATTGTCAGTCAGATTATCAACCCTTCAGCTTTTAGCATCCGTGTGAGCATCTTGTGTGAGCATCTTGTTTACATATTTATATCCGTATGAGCATCTTGTTTACATATTTACTAAAAAATAAGAACAACCAATAAAAATAAAGAAAGAAAGAAAATTGAAGAGTTACTAACAATAAGAGATCTTTTCAAGGTCATAAAAGTTGCTTATAAATGGTCAGCTTAACCTAAAGCTCATAGTCACTTGCTCTAAACATAAAACCAAGGACCTCTATAACCAACTTAAAAGACCCCATTCACTTCAAAAGGTCTCCTCATATCTTGATTTAGCCTCAAAACGTAAAACGTCCCGACACACTCCAATCCTAAAAGCTGCACTTGAAGTTTCTTTTCCATCAAAAGTCATCTAAACCAGACACAGATTTTTTGGTACACTTTCAAAGTAGCTATAGTCAATTATCAATGAGAGTATAAAGAAGACTACTCTAAATCCTTGAGTCTTAAGACCAAATCGCTTGGACACCATGAGAAGTGGAGAACATAGGCAAAGTTAATAAAATGGAAGGGTATCTTGGTTTAAAAGGTTTAAGATGACAAGAGGCAAACCATGTCCCAAACACTAACCCTTAAACACTTGAGAGTTGAGTGTTATTAATGTGAGGTTTTGGACTCATTCCTTAAAGGAGGTCTATCTTGAATTTGATACGTTAAATCAAGATAATGTTAGGCATTCATCTTTGCTACCCTAAACACAATCATCCTTTGATAAACAAGAGTTTCAAAATTGAACCTCACCATCAGCCACCCCACGATGGAATAATTGGGAAGATAGGGACATCAATAGTGCTTGCCCTAGTTGCAACAATTTAAAATGTTAGCCATAGATAATTTATTTGAGATGAAGAGAAGTCCACATTCTGAAAAAAATACACATAAACCATATGAAATGATCACCATTGGGCCCAAAAGAAGAGAAAGAAAAAGAAAAAAGATGGAAAAAGAGAATGAATGAAGAAAAAATGATGAATGAATGAATGAAAGAAAAATAAAGAAAAGAAAAAGAAAAGAAGAGAAATGAGAAAAGCCTACGAATGTAGCTAAACCTATAAAAAGCCCAACAACACTTGAAAATACCAGGGCCAAATACGATAGTAGTTCAAAGATATACTACCCTTTTTGAAGACTTCTCCAAATCATTGAAAATAACTTATCTTAAGCAAAAATTGCTAGGGCAAGTACTATTCCAGTTCTTTTTCTCAAGATTTCCTGACTTACAAACCCAAGTTGAAATGACGATTCTTTCAAAAAAAAAAACCATTAACTTACTTTTCTGAAACCAATTACCAAAAGAGCCTAAATTGCATTACAAAGTATCAAAAAGTCCTAACGGATTAAAGCGTATTACTTACAAGAAAGACCATAATTTTTGGAGTAGAAGTCAAGAGTGACGTCTAAGCCGAGAGATTGTAAGGAAGTCCTCTTAGATTAAACCAATTAAAAACAAGATATCCAGTTATAAATGGAATGAGGGAATTTACTCATTGGCATTGTTTAACCTTAAGTACTGATGTTCCCCAAGAAGAAGATATGAGTCTTGATTACAAGAAACCTCTCAAGAGATGATTGATTAAGCTAAGACAACACTTTGTTTCTAGGATTAAACCAAAACCTCTAAGAAAAATGAGGCAAAAGAGTAAGTGATTATTGAGCAGTAGGGAATGCTTACCCTTTATTTGTATTTTTAGGAGCCTTGTCAGATTCTTTACTTGTTAGAAATGCTCACTAAAAAAAAGGAACACTTTAATATTTTTCCACATTATCCTTGGGTTTCAAAAGACCATTTTTTTTAAAATTTGTAGAAAAATTTTAGTTATCACTTGTTCAGAAGTCTTAAGTCATCTTGCATTTGATTGTTATTGAAAAAAAAAATGAATAAGATTCTCACTTAGGATATTCTTCCTTTAATGGGGTAGTCAGCCCAAAGAGGGGCACTCCCCTTGATCTCTCGAGGTTAGCCCACATGGGGCACCTTTTGAGCCATCATTTTCATTTAGGTCAGTCAGCTCTTGGAGCACTTTCCTAAAAATCAATCTAAGGGTTAGTCAGCCCAATATGGGCACTTTCCCGGAAAAAAAAAAAAAAAAAAAACCTTGTTCTCATGGTCAGCCCATGGGGGGCACTTTTTGAGACAAGTCTAATTCAAGGTTAGGCAGCCCATAGGGGGCCCTTTCCTAAAAACCTTGTTCTCATGGTCAGCCCATAGGGGGCACCTTTTGAGACAAGTTCAATTCTAGGTTAGGCAGCCCATAGGGGACCCTTTCCTAAAAAACCTTATCCTCATGGTCAGCCCATAGGGGGCACCTTTTGAGGCAAATCTTCAATTCCAGGTTAGGCAGCCCATAGGGGGCCCTTTCCTAAAAACCTTGTCCTCATGGTCAGCCCATAGGGGGCACTTTCTGAGGCAAATTCTCAATCCTAGGTTAGGCAGCCCATAGGGGGCCCTTTCCAAAAAACCTTGTCCTCATGGTCAGCCCATAGGGGGCACTTTCTGAGGCAAATTCTTCAATCCAGGTTAGGCAGCCCATATGGGGCCCTTTCCTAAAAAAACCTTGTCCTCATGGTCAGCCCATAAGGGGCACTTTTTGAGGCAAATTTCAATTCTAGGTTAGGCAGCCCATAGGGGGCCCTTTCCTAAAAACCTTGTTCTCATGGTCAGCCCATAGGGGGCACTTTTTGAGACAAGTCTAATTCAAGGTTAGGCAGTCCATAGGGGGCCCTTTCCTAAAAACCTTGTCCTCATGGTCAGCCCATAGGGGGCACTTTTTGAGGCAAATTTCCATTCTAGGTTAGGCAGCCATAGGGGGCCCTTTCCTAAAACTTTCTACCTCAAGGTTAGCCCATAGGGGGCACTTTTCGAGGCATTTTATCAAAGGTTAGTCAGCCCATGAGGGGCACTTTCCTAAACCCTCCGATTAGTCAGCTCTCGGGGCACTTTTCGGTCATATTTCTTTCCAAGGTTGCAAGTTTGATAAGACGCTTCCTATCATCATTTCTCATACATTTCTACTCAAAACTTGAGATAGGTCCTGTCGCCAATTAGTTAGCTCATAAAGCACTTTTTGGAGAAGGAACATTACCTTGAATCATTTGGAACATATTCAAATCGTAGGATTATCAGCTCTTGGGGCATTTTCCTACCAAAACCTAATTTAGGAGGCCAAAAATGGCGTCTTTTGTTTGTCTTTGTAGTTAAGTTTTTCAAACTTTACTACAAAGAGGGGCAGCTGTAAACACCCCATTTTTGCCCTAGGAATCAATAATTTTCAATAATAATCAATTTTCAATTTTTCCTAATTTTTCCCAATTTTTCCTTAATTTAGCATAAATAATAAAAATATTCAAAAAATGAAAATAAAATAGGAAAACACTTCAATTTTGAAAAATGATTTTAGAAATAGCAATAATGAATAATAAATAATTTTTACAAATTTTTGAAATTTCAAAAAAATACAAAAAAAAATAAAAAAAAATTACATCGCATATGTACAATTTGCGATGTAAATAAAATCGGGAAATTGGGCCAGCTCAGCTGGCTCGTGTGTGCGCATGGGAACCGTGTGAAAGCTGAAGGTCGCGAGTTCGAATCCCCCCGCAGGCGCTCGGCAAAACTTTTTCGTTCTTTTCCCTGGAGCTGCCACGTGGCAGCATGTGATTGGCCGAGGGAAGTCACGCGCGTCGCGCGTGATCGTCTTCTTCGCGAGCCCAGCCAGAGGAAAAATCCGACAGAAGTCCGACGAAGGCGAAATCGGCCGTTTTCTTTTTAATCTTCTAGATTAAAGTCAAGATAAGGCCAAATCCATCAGATAAACCAAAGGAACACAAGAGATTAACATCAAATCGCCGGGATAAAATCGAATCTAAGAAACGGAAAAATATGGGTTTATCTAAATCGGCCGATTCGAGCTTATCCAAGAGGAGTTCGAGGTGCCTATAAATAGAGGAGAATAGGAGGAAGAAAGAAACACGAAGAAAAAGAGAGAGAAAGAGAGAGGAAGGAGCAAATCGGAGTACGCCGGAGAAGCTTGGAGCCGCGACCATCGATCGGAGTTGAGCCGCCGCAAGGAGATGTTCTGGGAGTAAGCCGCCACCACCATCGGATTCAGCACCCTCAAGAAGCTAGGATTCGACACTTCACCCGCCGCAAACGACCGCCGGAACGCCGTGAACGACCCAACCCCGCCGCCGTGACCGATCCGATCCGACCCGATTTGACCCGACCGACCCGACCCGCGTAGCGACCCGGATCCAGGTAAGTCGGATCTTTTCGGATTTTTATTTTATTTTTTTTATTTAATTAATTTATTTGGTTTATTTATTTATTCTGAATTTGTTATTTATTATTTATTATTTGTTTAGTCATTTATTTATTTGTTTTTGTTTTATTTTCAATAAATAGGAAAAATGTAGAAATTAGATTTTTCTAGAATTAAGAAAAATGTAAAAAAAAAATAAAATAAATAAAATGTAAAAAAATAATAAAAAAATAAAAAATAGAATAAAATAATAAAAATATTAGGAAAAATAATAATAAAACTTTATATTTCAAAATAGGATAGATAATAACTTAGGATAAGATGTTCTAGCATAAAAATTACAAAAATTTATAAAAATCACAAAAACTTATAAAAAATCACAAAAATCATAAAAAAATAAAATAAAATAAAAAATTATGAAAATAGAAGAAAAATTATGTTTTAACACTTAGAAAAATCCTTTTCTTCAAATAAACTCAAAATTGATGTTTTCCTTCAAAATCATTTTCAAAAAAAATCAAATTCAAAGTTTAGGCTCAGAAGTTTTAGAAAAATCCCAAAAATGTTAAGAACATAAATCAAAAGAGTTTGCAAAATTAAAATTCATCAACAAATCTAAAAGTTTTCAGAAAAGCGAACTACGGCGTGTTTGATCCTGAATAGCAGGTACGTAGGCACCCATTCGGGTCAACCCCTAAAATAAAGAAAAATCATTTTTTCAAAATAATTCTCAAACATAATAAAAAGTAACAGAAACACAAATGAAACACATTTCTAAAGATAAACAATTTTGGAAGATTAGGTGGTAACCGTAAAGGTTTTAATAGGTTAGCCCCCGAACTTAGAAACTCTGGTTTTCCCTTTTTCTCTTCTCACAAAAACGAGAAGAGAAAATAACGACGACTAGTAGTCCAAATTAAGACTAATCCGCTCCTTTAGTCTTAATTCAATTTTCCCAACAAACAGTTGGGTGGCGACTCCAAAAAATTAAACGAAATTCCTAACTCAAGTCGAGGATCTAGATTAGATGAGCATAGGGTCTAGTTTAGATCGGATTAGGAATGGGAATTCAAAAATTAGACTCGACAGGATGGCGACTCCACTGGGGAATCAATAAATTTTTGCCCTAGGAATCAATAAATTTCAATAATAATTAATTTTCAATTTTACCTAATTTTTTCCCAATTTTTCCTTAATTTAGCATAAATAATAAAAATATTCAAAAAATGAAAATAAATAGGAAAACACTTCAATTTTGAAAAATGATTTTAGAAATAGCAATAATGAATAATAAATAATTTTTACAAATTTTTGAAATTTCAAAAAATACAAAAAAATAAAAAAATTGCATCGCATATGTATAATTTGCGATGTAAATAAAATCGGGAAATTGGGCCAGCTCAGCTGGCTCGTGTGTGCGCATGGGAACCGTGTGAAGGCTGAAGGTCGCGAGTTTGAATCCCCCCGCAGGCGCTCGGCAAAAATTTTTCGTTCTTTTCCCTGGAGCTGCCACGTGGCAGCATGTGATTGGCCGAGGGAAGTCACGCGCGTCGCGCGTGATCATCTTCTTCGCGAGCCCAGCCGGAGGAAAAAATCCGACAGAAGTCCGACGAAGGCGAAATCGGCCGTTTTCTTTTTAATCTTCTAGATTAAAGTCAAGATAAGGTCAAATCCATCAGATAAACCAAAGGAACACAAGAGATTAACATCAAATCGCCGGGATAAAATCGAATCTAAGAAACGGAAAAATATGGGTTTATCTAAATCGGCCGATT
>JBBMOL010001458.1:5000-22500 GCA_037954665.1 Laguncularia racemosa | reverse complement strand
ATAAGGTATGATTAGAAAAATAGGAAGAAGTCGAGCTACAAGAAAAATTCCCGCGGCTACCATAGTCGCGGCATGGATAAGAGCCGAAATAGGAGTAGGCCCTTCCATCGCATCAGGTAACCATACATGTAGAGGAAATTGCGCAGATTTAGCAATTGCACCGGCAAATAAAAGAAAGGCACACAAAGTAAGAACTAAAAAATTAACCTCATTATTATAAATCAAGTTATTTAATATTTCGACCAAATCCCGAAATTCAAAACTACCCGTTATCCAATAAAGACCTAAAATTCCTAATAATAAACCAAAATCCCCTACACGATTAGTTACAAACGCTTTTTGACAAGCAGTAGCTGCAATAGGTCGTGTGAACCAAAACCCTATTAATAAATAAGAACACATTCCAACTAATTCCCAAAAAATATAAATTTGTATCAAATTCGAACTAGTAACTAATCCCAACATTGAAGTATTGAAAAAACTCATATAAGCAAAAAATCTTAAATATCCTTGATCATGAGACATATAATTGTCACTATAAAAAAGAACCATAATTCCAACAGTAGTAATTAATATTAACATAATGGAAGTAAGTGGATCAATTAAGTGACCGAATTCTAAAGAAAAATCATTATTAATGGTCCAAGTCCACACATATTGATAGATGGAGCTTCTATTTATTTGCTGAATAGATAAATAGATCGAAAAAATCATAACGAGACTTAACAAAAAAATACTAGGAAAAGCCCATATACGGCGAAGATTCTTTGTTGCCGTTGGAAAAAGTAGAAGTCCCATTCCGATTAACATAGGAACCGGGAGTGGAAGGAAGGGGAGAATCCATGAATATTGATATGTATATTCCATAAAAAACTATTTTATTCTTAATTAATATTAATTATTTCTGAGTCAATTCCGCGGCTCTTATCTATTTTTTTTTTTTAGGTTCAATAAAAAATCAAGATATGGAAAACTTAAATAGAATTTTCTATTCTTAATTATTGTGAATTTTTCTTCTTTCCAAAATCAAGAAGTTCGAATTGGTCAAATAGTATGAATATGACCACGTTAATATAAAAACAAAAAAGAAAAATTAAAAAAAAAATTTAATATTACTTTATTTTCAATTTTGAATATTACATTAAGTAACATTTTTCTTTTATGAAAATAAAAAAAAAATTGAATTTCAACTAAATAATTGTTATTTATTATGATTGACGATGTATTACGATACGATAATTTAATTTATATACGTAGAACAAGGATAAAGAATTCTATCAATAGAGTCCTTCATACATTACTTTATTTTGATAGAAATTTGAATTTTGATATGAATAATAGGCTGGCCCCTAACTTGCCCCTCCTAAACAAAGTAAAATTACTAGTAATTTTACTTTGTTTAGTTATAATAATTAACTAATTCATCGTGAAACTGATTGATTTTATTCCATTCCAATAAAAAAAAATTTAGTTTGTAAGAAAAACTCTTAGCTATTATGAAAGACTAGGATATCCGATATCCAACATTTTCTTTCCATAGCAGAAAAAAAAAATAGACTTAAAGAAAAAGGGAATTACTAAAATGACTTTTCTAAAATCATGTATCCTTTGGTTTTGATTAGCTACTAGTTTCATTCTAATTTTTTAAATTAGGGATACTCATTCTTTTGAGCTTGACCAATTAATAGAAAAAAAAAAGTCGTTTTGAATTAGGTAGGGAAGGGTTAAGGGTTGTCTTTTTAAACTTTTCGACGTATAGTTATGGAATAAAATATGTAAATAGAGCACAACAAAAATAAACAAGGATATCAAAAAAAAACTTTTGTATTTTTGTTTTTCAATTTTTATTCTATACAATATCTAAAAAAAAAAAATTGTTTGAACAATAGATGTCTTTCACATCCAACTAGAGAAATTAATGACTTTTAAAAATTTTTCATGGCAGTTCCAAAAAAACGTACTTCTATATCAAAAAAACGTATTCGTAAAAATATTTGGAAAAAGAAGGCATATTGGGCAGCGTTGAAAGCTTTTTCGTTAGCGAAGTCTCTTTCGACCGGGAATTCAAAAAGTTTTTTTGTGCGACAAATAACTAATCAAACGTTAGATTAGATTATCTTAATCTGAAAATGGTCTACAAGGTTTCATCTTTTTTCAATATATGTTTTATCATTTCTGGGTGGGGATTCTTATTTTCCCCATCGGTCTATTTGTCATAATATTCAAAATAATATTCAAATAAATAACTAGAAAAGAAAATTCGAATTAAGAAAAAAGCTTTGATTTTTCCTAAAAATTTGATATTTTTTTCTGGGTATAAATACTAAAAATCAAAGGGAAATTAATTGATTAAGCTTAAAACTAAAACTTATTTTGCAACTTTCTGAATCAATATATTATTTTTTGAATTACTATATAATATTTATCCTATCCCTTGCTTTCAACTCGAAAGTCCCTTTCTTTTCATTTAGTTAGGTATTCGAATTTTTAGGTGAGTATTATTCATAATTCATATATGAATAATATGTAAATTTGGAATAATCCAAACTGGATCCTATGTTTGTAACGGAAGATGGATCAATCTTTCTACTTTCTAATTAAATTATTCAAAAAAAAATTTGAGTTAAAGTAAATTAGTAGCAATTATCATAAATAAAAAATCAAAAACTTTTTTTAGAAAAGATGTTAAAACCAATATAAAATTAGTTTGATAAATCCTAAATGAAATTTTCTACAGGAAAAACAACAACATAATCCTAATAGTTAATACAAAGTTCTACAAATATTCACATAATTCCTTCGATCTCGCGATGAGCTGTGATGTGATCCAACAAAATACTTTTTTTGTTTAAAATTCAGAAAATAAATGATAAATCAATGAAATTAGGAATAAATAAATTAGTATTAGTTGAATTTGTATTAGTAAAAAAAAATGAAAAAAGAGAAAGAACTTTTTTGAGTTACATCCTTGAATTGAAGTCATAACTATTTATTTTTATTTACAAAATATCAATTTTCAATCTCTGGAAAGCATAAATTAAGAAAACCCACTCAGTTCAGACACCTTCAATTTGAATTTTCAAATTCAAAATATAATAAAAAATAAATTCAATTTAAATATAAAAGAAAAATAAAAATTTATTAGTGAAACTGGAACCTTTCAAAACGAAACGAGTTTTTCTCATCAATTTCAACTTAATTCAATTAAAATAAAAAAGATATTGAATTGAATCCTTCAATCTCGACGATTCGATAAAAATAGGTTATTATTATTTCAAGTACGCCGCTATGGTGAAATCGGTAGACACGCTGCTCTTAGGAAGCAGTGCTAGAGCATCTCGGTTCGAGTCCGAGTGGCGGCATGGCATCTTGTAAAAGAGATACAATAAGTCCTATAATGAATTCAATTCCGAATTTGAATTTCGTATAATTAATTGGTTTTTGTACAACCACTTTTTTAAGAATTTTGATGATATTTTCTACTTTAGAACATATATTAACTCATATATCTTTTTCGATCGTTTCAATTGTAATTACAATTTCTTTAATAACTTTATCAATCGATGAAATCCTAGGACTATATGATTCGTCAGAAAAAGGCGTAATAGCTACCTTTTTCTCTATAACAGGATTATTAGTCACTCGTTGGATTTATTCGGGACATTTCCCATTAAGTAATTTATATGAATCATTAATTTTTCTTTCATGGAGTTTCTCGATTATTCATATGGTTCCGTATTTCAAAAAGCATAAGAATTATTTAAGTCCAATAACCGCGCCAAGTACCATTTTTACCCAAGGCTTTGCTACTTCAGGTCTTTTAACTGAAATGCGTCAAGCCGAATTATTAGTACCAGCTCTCCAATCACAGTGGTTAATCATGCACGTAAGTATGATGGTATTGGGCTATGCAGCTCTTTTATGTGGATCATTATTATCAGTAGCTCTCTTAGTCATTACATTTCGAAAAGTCATAAGGACTTTTTATAAAAACAATTTTTTTTTAAATGATTCATTTTCCTTTGGCAAAATCAAATATATGAATCAAAAAAGTAATGTTTTACTAAACACTTCTTTTTTTTCTTCTAAAAATTATTACAAGGCTCAACTGATTCAACAATTAGATCATTGGAGTTATCGTATTATTAGTCTAGGATTTATCTTTTTAACCATAGGTATTCTTTCAGGAGCAGTATGGGCTAATGAAGCATGGGGATCATATTGGAATTGGGACCCAAAGGAAACTTGGGCATTTATTACTTGGACTATATTTGCGATTTATTTACATACTCGAACAAATAAAAATTGGGAAAGTGTAAATTGCGCAATTGTGGCTGCTCTGGGCTTTCTTATAATTTGGATATGCTATTTTGGAGTCAATTTATTAGGAATAGGGTTACATAGTTATGGTTCATTTAATTTAGATTAACATAACATCTAATTGAATTTCAAATCTTTTTTTTTACAGACCCAGACGAATACAAATAGGAACAGCCTCTATAACTATAGAAACTAGTTCCATATGAACCGAAATAAAATTACTATTAATATAAGTAAGATAAGAATAGAATATAGGATACGAAAATTTCATGAAGAAAACTTCATGGAAACAGTCGAGAACCTTTTGAATCAAGTAGTGTAGTGATTCAAAAGGTTCTCGCAAAGACAAAAACCTATTTGATTACAATTCATTTTTACTTATTTTTTGACTTAAGTGAAACTTAAGAGAAAAAAAGAATTCAACGAATAAAAAAAATGAAATTCTTTATTCATGAAAACTATCGATAAAAATAACTAGATATAATAGTTTCAACCTTGTCAACTGATAGTGAGAGAACAAAATCCGGATAAATACCAATACCTATTATTGGTAGAAGGAGAGAGATCGAAACAAATAACTCTCTCGGACCAGAATCAAAAAAATAAGAGTTTGGAACATTAAATAGCTTGTATCCATAGAACATTTGGCGTAACATAGATAATGAATAAATAGGAGTTAATACCATTCCAATTGCCATTACAAAAGTAATTAGTATTTTTGTTATTAAAAAATATTTTTGACTGTTGATTATTCCCAAAAATACTATCAATTCTGCAACAAAACCACTCATGCCTGGTAATGCAAGGGAAGCCATCGATAAGATACTGAACATCGTGAAGATTTTTGGGAGGGGAATAGCCATTCCACCCATTTCGTTGAAATAAACAAGACGTATTCTATCATAACTCGTTCCTGCTAAGAAAAAAAGAGCAGCGCCAATAAATCCATGAGAGATTATTTGTAAAATGGCTCCATTGAGTCCTGTATCGCTTATAGATCCAATTCCGATAATTATGAAACCCATATGAGATACAGACGAATAAGCGATTCTTTTTTTTAAATTACGTTGACCAGAAGATGTTGAAGCTGCATAGATTATTTGTATTGCGCCTATTATAATCAACCAGGGAGAAAATATAGAATGAGCGTGGGGTAATAATTCCATATTGATCCGAACCAACCCATACGCTCCCATTTTTAATAAGATTCCGGCTAGAAGCATACAAGTACTATAATGTGCCTCCCCATGGGTATCTGGTAACCATGTATGTAAGGGTATAATCGGTAATTTGACAGCAAAAGCAATAAGAAATCCAATATAGAATATTATTTCTAGTGCCACAGGATACGATTGATTAGATAATGTTTCAAAATTTAATGTTGGTTCATTGGAGCCATATAAACCGATACCCAGAACTCCTATTAATAGAAAAATGGAACCTAGCGCAGTGTACAAAATAAACTTTGTAGCTGAATACAGACGTTTCTTCCCCCCCCACATAGATAGAAGTAGATAAACGGGAATTAATTCTAATTCCCACATGATGAAAAAAAGTAAAAGGTCTCGAGAAGAGAATGATCCTATTTGACCGCTGTACATTGCTAACATCAGGAAATGGAATAATCGGGAATCCCGAGTAACTGGCCAAGCCGCTAAAATAGCTAAAGTAGTGACAAATCCTGTCAGTAAAATAGGTCCTATAGAAAGTCCATCTATTCCCAATCTCCAGTAAAAATCAAAAAAATTGATCCATTTATAATCCTCCGCTAGTTGAGTTAATGGATCGTCCAATTGGAAATGATAAGAGAATGTATAGGTCGTTAAAAGGAGCTCTAAAGAAGCTATACATATAGTATATATTCGAATTACCTTATTTCCTCTATGAGGAAGAAAGAAAATAAAAGAACCTGCCACTATTGGTAAAACTACAATTATGGTTAACCAAGGAGAATAATTCGTGGTAAAGACAAGATAAAGCTAAACTTGGACCAAAAAACCCGTGCCCAAAATAAAATATATTATGAATATGATTTTTTTTTGAGTACGGGTTTTTGTCGGTAAAAAAAATCAACTGTATTCAAAGTGTATTTAAGTGGTTTTTTATGGAACGTATTTAATAGGCTAGACCCATGCTTCGAGTTGTTTCATGCCATAAATAAACTCGAACGCTCAAAAAATCGGTTGGACAGGCAGATTCACATCTCTTACAACCGACACAATCCTCGGTTCTTGGAGCAGAAGCAATTTGCTTAGCTTTACATCCATCCCAAGGTATCATTTCTAATACATCTGTTGGACAGGCTCGAACACATTGAGTACATCCTATACATGTATCATAAATCTTTACTGAATGTGACATTGGATCTATCAATTTGAAAATGTCATAAATCTTCGATCTAGTAAACTTGTAGATGAATCAGATATTTGAACACCAGATGAATCAATGATTTTACCAGAATTTTTCTAGTCAATCGAATTCAGAATAGATTCATGAGATTGGGCCAAGATACTTTGATTTCTTACCTTTTTATCAAATTTACATATCATCATACATGCTAATTTAAATTGATGACTATTCTAATTTCTATAATTAATACTACTTATTTATTCAACAAATTCGATTGATTGATACAAGTTGATTTTCTGTTACGATAAATTGATGAAACAATAGCCAACCCAATAGCAGCTTCAGCGGCTGCAATAGCTATAACAAAAATTGAGAAAATATCCCCTTTTAACTGCCGACTATCAAAAAAATCCGAAAATGTTACGAAATTTATATTAACTGCATTCAGTATAAGTTCAAGACACATAAGTGCCCTAACCATATTTCGACTCGTGATCAATCCATAGATACCCATAGAAAATAAATAGGCACTCAAAACAAGTACATGTTCGAGTATCATTGAACAACTCCTTATTAATTTGGATTCATTTTTTAATATGAACAAGAATTCAACAGATTCAATTGCCTATAATATAACAAGTCCAAAACAAAGGATTTATCCATGAAGAGTCTTCAATCTTCAAATTGAAATATAATTGAAAAGAAATGGATTTGATAACACAGAACAAAGTTGAATGTGGATTGCTGTTATGTTAATAGTGATAAAGATTTATCATTGACGAGCAACAGCAATTGCACCTATTAGAGCAACTAAAGAATTAGTGAAATGAGTTCAAATGGAAGAAAAAAATCGGTTGATAAATGAATTCCAATTTGTTGACTATTACCTATCAAATCTTGCTCTAGAATCTGGTTTGATTTTGTCGTCCAAATAATCGCGTACCAAGATGTATCTAGAATAGTAGTAATTAGTGAAATAAAAATACTTGTACAAACTAATGAAGTAATCCCATTCCCAACAGTCCAAAGATTCAAATCTTTGTCATATTCTGAACTATTCATGAACATAACAGCAAATAGGATTAAAACATTTATAGCTCCTACATAAATAAGGAGCTGTGCAGCCGCTACAAAATGGGAGTTTGATAAAATATAAAATAAGGATATACAAACAAGAACCAATCCCAACGAAAAGGCCGAATAAATTGTATTCGTAAGTAATACCACTCCCAGACCTCCTAATATAAGAACTGATCCCAGAAAAACTAAAAGAAAGTCATGTATTGGTCCAGGCAAATCCATTTTATGTAAAATATAAAAAAATCGAAATGTCTTTCATGATTTTATTGACCCGACCGGGAAATTTTTTATGATTTATTCCTAATCTAATTGAATTAAATTCGAATCTAATAGGTTAAAATTGATGTAGGTACAATTGGTGGACCAATATCATTTTTCTCTTTATTCGAAAGAAATGAAAAAGGATAGTTTACTTTGAAATTATCTATTTCAAACTAATTACCTATATTATTATTACGTATACGATTTTCAATCTAAATTAATTTTCAATCTAAATTAAATAAAATCGCACTTCTCACCAACCAATCAAGAGTTGGTTGGAATCTATAGTTATTGGCCAATCAAGAAAAAAATAAAGAACTCATTCCTTACTTTAGAGCAAATTTAACCTTAATAAGTCGAAATTACTCTTTAATCAAAGGCTTTTTCCGTTTTTATTTGAGGCGAATTTAAAATTGTTCGAATTGTATAATCGTCAATTACTGATATTGGTAAACGACCCAAAGCAATTTGATTATAATTCAATTCGTGACGATCATAAGTAGAAAGCTCATATTCTTCAGTCATTGATAAGCAATTTGTTGGACAATACTCAACGCAGTTACCACAAAAGATACAAATTCCGAAATCAATACTGTAATTAAGCAATCGTTTCTTTCGAATACGAGTTTCCAATTTCCAATCTACAACGGGTAGATCTATAGGACATACACGAACACATACTTCACAAGCAATGCATTTATCAAATTCAAAATGGATTCGTCCGCGGAAACGCTCCGATGTAATTAATTTTTCATATGGATATTGAATAGTTACAGGTAAACGATTTGCGTGGGATAAGGTAATCATGAACCCCTGACCAATGTACCTTGCAGCTCGTACTGTTTGTTGACCATAATTCATGAACCCAGTTACAATAGGGAACATATCGTAAAGATTTATGAATAATTTGATGTTTGTTTCTTTCTCTTGTTTGAGAAAAGTCGTAAATATAGAATATCGTATTCCTTATTTCCTTTACAATGAAAAGAGTTGGGAAGAAGTTGTTAATAATAGATTACCGAGAGAAATGGGTAAAAGAAATTTCCATCCAAGATTTAATAATTGATCCATTCTTAGTCTAGGTAAAGTCCATCTTGTTGTGATAGAAATGAACAAAAACAAATAGGTTTTGGCTAATGTAATAAAAATACCAATTGTCGTTCCAAAGACTGTACCTACTTTAATTATTTCAAATAGTTCAGGAACGAATATGTAGGGAATAGAGATGTTCCAACCGCCCAAATAAAGAACTGTTACAAATAACGAAGAAACTAATAGATTTAAATAGGAAGCAACGTAAAATAAACCAAATTTGATACCTGAATACTCCGTTTGATAACCTGCTACTAATTCTTCCTCTGCTTCTGGTAAATCAAAAGGTAATCTTTCACATTCTGCTAGGGAAGAAATTAGAAAAACGAGAAACCCTATAGGTTGACGCCACAAATTCCACCCCCAAAAAGCATATTTTGACTGGGCCTCAACTATATCAACTGTACTTAAACTATTAGATAATCATAGTCGTTGGTAACATCACTGTTCCTATCGCTATTACAGAACCGTACATGAGATTTTCACCTCATACGGCTCCTCCAAGGCCACCAATAAATCTAAGGACCGGTTCGATATTTTTTATGTTGATATGTTTGTTGATATGTTTGGAGTATAAATAAATATATATAGATAAAATAGAGCAAAACCTTTCGAAGGTCCCGAATTAGACCAATGGAATTCTGTCTGCTATAATAATAACTAAAAAAAGACTTCTGAATTGATCTCGTCCTTTAATAATTTCAATTTTTTTTTTATTGAGTAATAACTTAATTCTTCAATAAAATACTCCTTGTAAAACTACAATAGATATTTCAACCTATCTTTTTTCGATTATGAAAAAAAAAATTATAAAGTAGTTCATCTATCATGACACACGATTTTTATGAATATATGAAAGAATAAAAAGATCTTTTTATTTTTTCGTTCCTATTCTTCTTTCTTAACGAGGGGACTTAAAAAAAGGATTATTTCGTTCCTGATAGTCATTTTTTTAATCTGTGGATAGGAGGATACTCTGGATCGGAATCGTGGGGAGTACTGCTTGATCATTTCTACCAACTTAAAGCCCCAATTAGGATTCTTTTTTTTTTTATACAAAAAAATATCCTTTTGGATAATTTACCTAAAGAATCTCCATTACTAATCCTTTATGTATTTTTGTGTTCCTAACCATCCACTCATTTTTGTTCAATCACGCGTTATGGTAATACATAGAAACGATAATGAAAACTCTACACGGTTGATCTTTTGAACCCGCTTCAAGACAGGATAACTAATCCCTGAATCTTGGGGTAAAGGTCTTGCTTATATTTCCTTTCTTTTAATTCTTGTACATAGGAAATGAGACTCAATCGTTTTACAGCTAATTTAGAAGCTGTTTTTTTCACTCATATAACTATCGGATTTAGTTCATCGGCTTGAATGATGAATAAAAAATGGAGATATCTATTCAACTTATTTACTCAAAATAACGGAATAAAAAAAGTTTATGTTTAAACGAATCGCACGTAGAGATATTGATAACACACAAAGAGTTAATGGTATTTCATAACTAATCGATTGAGCAGCGGCTCGTAGACCACCTAAAAAGGAATATTTATTATTTGATCCATATCCTGACATAAGAAGTCCAACGGGAGCAATACTTGAAATGGCAATCCATAAAAAAACACCGATATTGAGATCAGATAAAACAAGGTGATAGCTAAAAGGAATTACTAAATAACTTAGTAAAATGGATATAACTGCTATAGATGGTCCTATACTGAATAAACGAGTATCTCCTCTAGACGGAAGAAGATTCTCTTTGAAAATGAGTTTTGTCCCATCGGCTAGAGCTTGAAGAATTCCCAAAGGACCGGCGTATTCAGGCCCAATACGTTGTTGTATTCCTGCAGATATTTCTCTTTCTAACCACACAATGACGAGTACTCCTATTGTGATTCCCAATACAAGAGTAAAAATAGGTACAAGAATCCATATGATTCCATAGATCTCATTTAAGAATTCCAATCTGGAAAAAGAATTGATATCTTGTACTTCTGTTGTATCAATTATCATTTCAACGATCAACTTCTCCCATAATGATATCTATGCTACCTAGTATCGTCATAATATCAGCCAATTTCATTCTTTTAACTAACTGGGGAAGAATTTGCAAATTGATAAAGCCAGGTGGTCGAATTTTCCATCTCCACGGAAAACCGCTCTGATCTCCTATTAAAAAAATTCCCAATTCCCCTTTTGGTGCTTCAACTCTTACATAAAGTTCTTGCTTCGGCAATTCAAACGTGGGAGACGGTTTTTTACTAATGAATCGATATTCAAAATCATTCCATTCTGGATCTTTTTCTTTATCAAAGCATCGGATTTCTAAATTCTCATAGGGACCGCCCGGAATTCCTTCTAGAGCCTGTTGAATAATTTTTATAGATTCCGTCATTTCACTGATTCGGACTAAATAACGAGCTAATGAATCCCCCTCTTTTTGCCACTGGATTTCCCAATCAAATTCGGCGTAACATTCATAATGATCAACTTTACGAAGATCCCATGGTATTCCGGAAGCTCGTAGCATTGGTCCTGATAAACCCCAATTTTTTGCTTCTTCTCCGCTAATAATGCCCACTCCCTCAACTCGTTCTAAAAAAATAGGATTTCGTGTAATAAGGTTTTGATATTCAGAAACCGCTGTTAAAAAATAATCACAGAAATCCAAACACTTATCTAGCCATCCATGAGGTAGATCGGCCGCGACTCCTCCGATACGAAAATAATTATGCATCATTCTCATACCGGTGGCAGCTTCGAATAGATCATATACTAATTCTCTTTCTCTGAAAATATAGAAAAAAGGAGTTTGTGCACCAATATCTGCCATAAAAGGGCCAAGCCATAATAGATGAGAAGCTATACGACTCAACTCTAACATAATTACTCTGATATAACTGGCTCTTTTAGGTACTTGAATATTACCCAACTGTTCTGGCCCATTTACGGTTATTGCCTCTGTGAACATAGTAGCTAAATAGTCCCAACGTGTTACATAAGGCAGATATTGTATAACTGTTCGGTTTTCCGCAATTTTTTCCATCCCTCTGTGTAAATAACCCAATATTGGCTCACAATCAATAACATCCTCACCGTCTAGAGTAAGGACGAGTCGAAGAACACCATGCATTGATGGGTGGTGAGGTCCCATATTGACCATCATGAGGTCTTTTCTTGTAGTTGTTCCATTCATAGGTTATTCCTCGATTCATTCTTTCATGAATTGCTGAAAACAAAAAGAAGTTTATCAAAATTTAAGATTCAATATCTAATAAATCAAATAATTCAAGTTACTTCTTTAACGAGTTTTTGATTCCCGAATATCCAGTTGACTAATTAATTCTTTATAACGGACTCTATTTTTCTTTGAAAAATAAGACAGCAGCCGTTGGCGTTTTCCCAGGATTTTCCGTAGACCTCTTTGAGATAAATAGTCTTTTCTGTGCAATTCCAAATGGGAAGTAAGTCTTCGTATCTTATTGGTGAAACTAACTATTTGAAATTCAATAGACCCCCTCTTTTCTTTTTTTTCTTCTTGTGAAATAACTGAAATGAATGAATTTTTTATCATAAAACGAAATCTTCTATCCTCTTTTTTTACTAATAATAAAAAAAAAAGAAGTCAATTTTACCGATCAGTAAGAATAATGACAGTTTGGTATACACAAAAATCTTAATTTCTTTAATTCTCAAAATTTTATCAAATAAAATGAATCAATTCAATTTATTTTTTGGATAGGAATATGAAAGGATGATATATTTCTACACTTCCAAAATAAAATTTGAACTAACTTTAATAAAAAAAGAAGAATTTTTTAATTCATTTATTATAAATCTAATGGATATTGAGACATGCCTTCTATTAGTATAGTATTCATGTATCAGAATGGAATGTGTGCATCTCTTTCTTTGATATATCCAATATGGGAGTCTGTGAGATAATGTAAAAACATATCATTAATGAATTTGAAATCGCGGATACATATGTATCCTTACCATACTGAAACGGCTTCCATTATTGGTATGAAACCAATATCGATTCATACAAGCTAAATCTTCTAATCGATAATTAGGCCAAAGAAAGAACTTTAATTTAATTATTTTTTTTTTATCTTTATTAAAACGTTTACTTTTATACAAGATTTTACCCCATTTTTTGTTTTTGACGTTATTGCACATAACATTTCGAGTCCGTGAATTGAAACAAATTAGAATTCTTAATTCTCTACGCCGTTTAGTGGATAAAATTGTTTCAGGAACAAACAAATCATAATCATTTTTGTTTCGATTTTCAATCATTCTTTGATGTTTTGTAAGGGATTTCTCAAAAGGGTTCTTATCAACATACTTTCTTTCTCGGTATCTTTGATTAATTAGGGACTTATTCTTATGAACTAATGAAATATTTATAGTTTGATACATAATAAATTGCCCGTCATTTTTTATCGACAAACGAACTGGTTCGATAATTAATATTCCTTTTTTTATCAATTCGTTAAGAGTTAAATCCTTTTGAATCATCAGAATATCTAAACTCATCTCTCCCCTTTGAATAGAGGATATAGCAATTTCTCTTGGATTCATCAGTCTAAGCAGGAGACAATATACTTTGATATTATTGATTATTTTTTGATTAAAAGAATCATCCCATCTTAATTGAAAACGTAAATATCTTTTTAGTAAGAAATCAAGCTCTGCTTCCGTGTTGCTCTTGTATTGTTTTTTCTTTCGACGTTTTCTTATATCTCTATTTCGGCCCGCATAATCTTCTTCAATATCTTTTTCTTGGTTTGAGAGAACTGATCCAAGATTGCCTTGGTTTTGTGCATCTGATTCAAGATTCCCTTGGCCTGTAGATTCTTTTTCTTCGTGATTTCGATTTTCTAATTCAATAGATTTTTTATCATTCGATAATAGAAGAGGATCTCCCTTTTTCTTTCTAGTGATGTTTTTATTTTCACTAAAATTTTCATTTCTATTAAAATGGAAAAGAAGTAATTTGATTGGTATGATCCACGGTTTCATTTTATATGTATTAAAAAGTAGTACAAATTCTGGGAAGAACCAAAGTTTCATATTTGATATGGGACGACTTAGTATTTCTTCATTCATTCCCATCCAATCAAAACAAAAACCTTTTTGATTGGATGGATTGATTTCGTGATCTTTCGAAATTGAAAGATAAAAAAGGCCTTTTTTATCAATTAGTTGATAATTATTAACCCCATTGTTAGTATTTTTTTTACTATCAGTAGTGATATCGATCCAAGACTCAATATCTACTTTATTTCTAAGATAAAAATGGAAAATTCTCCAATCAACAAATTTTCTATCTGGAAATTTTTCAAGATTCAGAATATCATTTTCTCCTAAATAATTAGGGATAGGGATCATACTTCCTGGTATATGAAATAATTTTTGTTTTTCTATATTGTAATTATAAGGAATCTCTTCTTTTTTATTTCTACATAATGGTGATACATAAATATATGAATCTTTCTGATCTTTAGAATTAAGAAATTTATAAGAGAAAAGGTCATATCCATAGTATTTTTTAAAGTTATATTTTTGATTCGGTAATGAATTTGAATCAAATTTATTCAATTTTTTGTAATGAATTAATCGTTCTTTTTCCGCCAAATAAGTTTTGTTTAATTTTGGATTTTGATTCATACGTCGTTGAGTGATTTTATTTCGCCATTTTAGTGGTACTAATCGATACCATCTAATAGAAGATAAATCATATTGATAATGACTCCGTAACCAATTTTTCCATTGATCTATTTCCGAATTCTTCTGTTTTAATTCAGAATGAAATAGTCCTTGTGTTTTAAAAGAATTCTTTATCTCATTCTTAAGAAAAAGGGATGTTTCGTGATATTTAAGAACATATCTTAGCTGATATAAGTTAATAACTTTTGTTTGGTATAATTTGTAAAATACATATGCTTGGGATAAGGAGGAGGGGTCACAAAAAATCTTTGAATTTGTATTACGAAAATCAGAAAACAAATTTTTTATAGTTAAAATAAAACGAATTGTATTTTTATTTGTTTCATTATTAGAAATATATTTATCAATGAGTTTTCTTGATAATTCAAAAACAAGTTGTGTATTCATCCTGGGAATATTAATGATACATAGAACAATATCTATATATATCCTTTCAATTAAAAATAGTAAAATATAATATGATTTACGGATTAATCGAATATTTTGTCTTTTTAATTTCTGCCAATTGCTTTTTATTGATGTTATTAGTTTAGCGCGAGAACTTATTTTATTCCAACTAATATTTCTTTCCGGAAGTAAAAAATTCTTCTTCTTATCTTTTGTAATTTTTTCTATTTGATTTATGATTGTTTTTTTTCTATCAGACAGATCCCTCATTTTTTTTTCTGTTAATGAATAATCTGTCAAATCATTAAATTGAATTTGAATGGGCGATTCTTGAATCATCCTATTATTGATTGTCCAATCTTTTTCTTTTTTAATTTCACTCCATTCCGATATTTCTCTTAATCGAAATAATAGAATTGAGTTTTTTTTGAAAAGTTTTTTTATTATTTCTTTTAAAAATAGAATGTTTTTGCTGACCCATTTTTTTCTTTCTTGTGAGACATTTCGAAAAATTTTTGTTTTTTCTTTTAAAAACTGTATAACTAGAAAAGACTTTTTTTGCAATTTTATAATTTTTTTTTTTAGTTCTTTTAAAATAGGTTCAAAAAATGAACGTCGTTTTCGGGGAGAACCAAAAGGAAATTCAGTTTCCATCCCCCATACTGTTAAAAAACAAAAATCGTTTTTTTGTCCTTTCTTTTTCAACATCTCTTTCTGATTCTGAAGTAATCCTATCTTGGATCTGTGCCAAGGTTGAAGGCAAAAGGGAAACAGAATCTTTATTTGAATACCGTCCGTCAACCAGTTCTTTGGAAATTCTGTTTCGGATAATTGAACCCCATTATAGGTACATTTAATATGCATTTCTCTATTCCAATCCTTTAGGTCCTCAGACCACTCAGGAAATTGAAATAATAACATACGAACTATATTTTTCGTTATTATCAATGAAGGTAATAGAATATATTTTCTAAGAAAAGATTGAGTTACTAATACATAACCTCTTATTACTTGAGCGAATAGAATGCTATCCCAAGCTTCCGCTATTTCGATTCGTGCTTTCTCCTCTCTTTTTTCTTCCTCTTTTTTTTTCTCATTTTCCTTTGTCTTTTCCTCCGTATAATCCGAAATTATTAATTCTCTTGTTTTTTTATACCTCTTGTTTTTAAAAATTAATTTCATCATCCCGGATATATCAAAAGAAAGGGATTTCTCTATTCTGTCGAAAAAAAGAGGAGAATGCACATTTGCTTGAAAGAGTTCCCAAGTAACTGTTTTACGTCTTTGAGCACGCATGGATCCTTTGATTATGTCTCGACGAAAATCGGATTGTTGCGAATAACGTATCAAAGCCACTTCATCTGATTGATCGGGGTTATTAGTATTTTTGATAGTCGTATCAGTAGTATCTTGTTGGTTATCAGTAAAGATCACTACACGTTTGGCTTTTCTTGACCGAATCTCATGATCCTCTGCCACGTTTTCTTCGTTTTCCCCCTCTTGTTGTTCTAAATCGTCGATTAATTTGTATGACCAGCAAGGAACTTTTTTATCGATTTCTTTTATTCCAATGGCGTTTTTTCTGATTCTTTTGGCTTTCGGATCCGCCATAATCGTATCGGATAAAAATTTGACAATTTTTATTTCATCTTCTGAATCAATTTTTCTTTGTTCGCTTTTAGGAAAGAAAGAACGTTTTTTTTTCTCTTGATAATACGTTTTTATCAAATGTATCTATTTTCTCTTCAATTTTATCATAATTGGGATGAAAAAGTATACCATGAATCTTATTTATCAGACTTGTCTCTATATCATTTTTTATGGAAGTTTCATTCATCATTGATGGTGAAATTTTTTTTTTGATCCTTCCCCGAAGGGAGCCATTCAAAAAGGGATCATATATTTTAGGCAAATATTCTTTTTTAGCTTTATTATTACACAATCTAGTCTTGTTTTCTAGTACATTTTGAGTAATGCATTCTTTATCTATAACTTCAATTCGAGTTCGAAATTCCTTGCTAAGGTTGGTCTTTTTTTGGTCATTAAGATAACTCCAATAATTGTACAATTCATCAGAGAATAGTTTTTCTGTTGAGAAAAAAAAGATTTTTCTATGGATCATCTCCGAGAAAGTTGACAAACTTGGTGGATACGTAAAAGATATTCTTTCTTTTCCATCGTTTTGACATGTATAAAAAAAATATTGTGACATTTCGTTCTTTACAACATTTTCGAATTGATCATTTTTTATATATCGTGATGGATG
>JBBMOL010001457.1:0-38719 GCA_037954665.1 Laguncularia racemosa | reverse complement strand
CCAAAAAAATCAAACGAAATTCCTAACTCAAGTCGAGGATCTATATTAGATGAGCATAGGGTCTAGTCTAGATCAGATTAGGAATAAGAATTCAAAAATTAGACTCGACAAGAATAAAACAAGAAAAATGTTAGGAAAATAATAATAAATTTTAGATGTCAAAATAGGATAGATAATAAACTTAAAATCACAAAAATCAACAAAAATTCCCAAAAATCACGAAAATCAACAAAAATTCTCAAAAATCACAAAAATAACAAAAAAAAATCATAAAAATCATAAAAAATTCAAAAATTATAAAAGAATCATAAAAAATGAGTTTTAGCACTTAGAAAAATCCTTTTCTTCAAATAAATCCAAAATTGATGTTTTTCTCTATAATCATTTTCAAAATAAAATCAAAGCTTAGGCTTAGAAGTTTTTTTTAGAAAAAAAAATCCCAAAAATGGTAAAAACATAAATCAAAATAGGTTTCAAAAAACTAAAATTTACAAACAAACTTAAAGTTTTCAAAAAAGCGAACTACGACTTGTTTGATCCTGAATAGCAAGTACGTAGGCACCCATTCGGGTCAACCCATAAAAAGGAATGAAAAATCATTTTCTTAGAATAATTCAAGAACACAATAAAAAGTAACAGAAACACAATGAAGCACATTTCTAAATAAGATCAATTTCAGGAGATTAGGTGGTAACCGTAAATGTTTTAATAGGTTAGCCTCCGGACTTAGAAACTCTGGTTTTTCCCTTTTCCTCTTTTCAAAAACGAGAAGAGGAAATAACGACGACTAGTGGTCCAAATTAAGACTAATCCGCTTCTTTAGTCTTAATTCAATATTTCCCAACAACAGTTGGGTGGCGACTCCAAAAATCAAATGAAATTCCTAACTCAAGTCGGGGATCTACCTTAGATGAGCATAGGGTTTAGTCTAGATTGGATTAGGAATGGGAATTCAAAAATTAGACTCGACAGGATGGCGACTCCACTGGGGACCCATGCCAGTAGGCTAGCCACCTGAATCTCTTCAAATTGTTCTCCTTAAGAAAAGTGTTTCAATTATTGCTCTGTTACTGACTTTTCAGGGATTAGTTAGATTTTTGTTTCTTTATTGTGGGGGTTTGCATGCATATGTGTGTGTGAGTAGATGCGGTCGAACCCGGGCCGTCCTAGAAACCTGAGACGAGGAGCCATTGTGTAGGTTTCGGGCGAAGTGAGTTGATTCACCGTTCGGGACCGATTAGGCTACCTTACCCTATGCTTCAATATAGCCTGAGATCCATTTCTTCGAGAATGCGGGAGGCCATAGAGCTCGGGAACCAGTTAGAACCAACCTACTTGCATACATAACATCATAAGGGGTTGACAATTGAATGACGATGTAATGGTTTTGTTCATGGAGTTCGAATTTATTTCCCTATAATGCTTTCATAGTCTTGTTTATAATTAGGCAATTTCTTAGCAATGCAGTCGACTGCCTCCTCCGCAAAGAAATTCGAGTGTATAAGCCTTTGGACCCAAAGTTGGTACTGGACCATTGGTTTACCTTGTACAACCCAAAGGAGCAGGCCTTCATCCAGCAAAAGATAGGCCCATCCTCTCACTAACAAAGATAGAGGTGAATTTGCCTTTGGTACGGACTATGCTCCACCTATGAGAAATAGAGCCCACGGTTTTATTCATTGGGCCACGCGAGATCACTCCCACTCAAGACCCAAGCCAAAATCAAGGAATTAGGAGCTGTCATCAATGGGAAGTCTGAGCCTCCACAACAGAAGACTAAAAGAGCTAGGAAATAGATCATTATTTGTAATCTTTATTTTGATTATCGAACTCCAAAATTATTCAATATTAATAAAAGTGAAAGTTTCAATATTACATCGTCAATCAATTGTCGACCCTTTTGTTTTTAGCATCCGTGTGACATATGCATAGCATTTGCATACATCATACTAAATAAAAAAAAAAAAAAAACAAAATGCGCGCCCAGGTATCAAGATAGCTCCCAAACAACCGAACCCTCCCAGAAGCCCGATTCATTACCTGCTCAAGGACCAAAATGTCAAACAGCGACAATTGTAATAAGACTAGCACTGACTACGTTCCTACAGCCAGGGAAGAAGCGCAAGCAAAAGGTGTCAAAGGCAGAGTAAAGGAGAAGCCAATCGACGCCCACATGTGCATTCCACCTCTCCAACAATCTTTCAGAAGAGAGAATATTATTCAAGAGCCGCGGATAAATGAAGAGGACGATAGCAAAGGGAAATCAACCCCCCCGCACGTCCAACCAGCATCCGGCTCTGAACAATTGGTTTTGTTATCCTATCGGTAGCGCTAGGTTAGCTCAAAAGTAGAGAAAAATTATTAAACAAATCTTATTGAGACTCTTTATCAAGTTCAATTACAGTTTGTTTTTTTCTTACATATATATGATTTCGTTTTTTACTCAGATCTCCTACCATCGAACATCAGGGATATTTCGCGCAGGTAAAAAGTGAAAACGCTGATATCGTTTCCAACGCTGTTGGGTCAGTTGTTGAAGGCAATATCTTAGACCACGAAATAATACAAGAAAATTGGCTAAAACATGAACAAAGCGGAATCTCGATCGACGAGCCTGTGGAGACAGTAAATCTAGGAAGCATGGAAAACCCTAAGAACCTCAAAATTGGGACCAGTTTGAGTGCCGAGCAAAAACGTGAGATAACCGAGCTATTAACAGAATATGCAGATGTGTTTGCCTGGTCGTATGGTGACATGCCAGGGCTAGACCAGTCAATAGTAGTTCACAGGCTTCCCACAAGGGAAGATGTCAAACCTAAAAAACAAAAACTGAGAAGATTTAGGCCTGACATCTTACTGAAAATCAAAGAAGAAGTCAAGAAACTGCTAGAAGTAGGGTTCATTGAAGTATCCAACTACCTAGAGTGGGTAGCAAATATAGTTCCTGTTATGAAAAAGAACGGAAAAGTACGCGTATGCGTAGACTTTCGGGACTTAAACCAAGCCACGCCAAAGGATAACTTCCCCCTACCTCACATTGATGTTCTAGTAAACAACACTGTGGGAAACCATCTCTTCTCATTCATGGACGGTTTCTCAGGATATAATCAAATAAAAATGGCTGAGGAAGATAAAACCAAAACGACCTTCATCACAACATGGGGGACTTTCTGTTACAAAGTCATGCCCTTCGGTTTGAAAAACGTCGGGGCGACGTATCAGAGAGCCATGGTCGCTATACTTCACGATATGATGCATCGAGAGGTTGAAGTATATGTCGACGACATGATAGCTAAATCCAAAAAAGGAGAAAACCATATAGATATCCTGAGGAAATTGTTTAAACGATTGAGAAAATTCCAGCTCAAGTAAAACCCAGAAAAATGTACTTTCGGGGTCACAACGGGGAAATTGTTAAGGTTTGTCATAAGCCAGGAGGGCATTAAAATCGACCCTGACAAGGTAAAGTCCATATTAGAATTACCTTCCCCACGCTCCGTTAAAGAAGTAAGAAGCTTACTAGGAAGATTAAATTACATAGCTCGTTTTATCTCACAGCTCACCGACAAATGCCGGCCATTATTCCATCTGTTGAAGAAGAACACCACAATAGAATGGGACGACGAATGCGAAGAGGCATTCGAAACAATTAAAGACTATCTTATAAAACCTCCGGTCTTGATAGTCCCGAAACAAGGAAAGCCCTTATTCTTATACCTCACTATACTCCCTGAATCCATGGGATGTGTGCTGGGGCAGAAAGATGATGAAGGAATAGAGTGTTCCATATACTATCTGAGCAAGAAGTTCACAGACGGGGAACAGAGGTACTCGGAGGTGGAGAAGACGTATTGTGCATTAATTTGGGTTATGCACCGGCTAAGGCAGTATACCCTTTATTACCATATTGAGCTACTGACAAGACATGATCCCCTGAAATACTTGGCAGAGAAACCAGCTTTGATAGGGAGAATCTCTAAGTGGCAAATGCTCCTATCTGAGTTCGACATTGCATACATGAATCAGAACTCAATGAAAGGGCAAGCCTTAGCCGACCAATTGGCGGAACACCCTGTCGAAACAGATTCCCAAGAATTACAGGCCCAGTTTCCAGACGAGAATATATTGACAATGGAGGATAAACTAGAAGAAGACTTTGGGGAAGAACAGAATGCTACATGGAAACTGTTTTTCGATGGAGCCGCTAATGTATTCAGTTGTGGGGTTGGGGCAGTATTGATATCCCCGGACGGCACTCAATTCCCTGCAGCGACGAGACTTACATTTCCCTATACCAATAATATCGCAGAATATGAAGCATGTATTCTTGGCCTCAAAATGGCCTGCCAAATGGGAATCCATGAATTAGAAGTATATGGGGATTCGTCGCTCATCATACTACAGACAAGAGGGGAATACAAGACTAAAGACCCCAAACTAGTACCGTATCATCAACACTTGACAGAGCTAATTGAGGAATTCAAGGCAATCACTTTTACATACATCCCGAGAACTCAGAATCAGTTCGCAAATGCACTAGCCACACTAGCATCTATGATCCAGATAACAGGAGGAGCCGAAGTTCAACCGATGAAAATAGACATCGAAAGTCGGCCCGCCTACTGTTTAACAATGGAAAAGATACAAGATAACAAACCCTGGTATCACGATATCAAGACCCTTCTCCAAGAAGGTAAATACCCCGAAATGGCTAGCAAGAATGACCAAAGAACACTCAGAAGGTTAGCAAGCCATTTCCTATTAAGTGGGTCCATACTTTACAAGAGATCATCTGATACCACCCTGTTGAGATGTGTGGACAAGGATGAAGCATGCGAACTGATGAAGGAAGTACATGAAGGAGTATGTGGACCTCATATGAATGGCTACATGTTGGCCTGAAAAATCATGAGGTTAGGATATGATTGGTTAACCATGGAATCAGATTGCATAAAATATGTCAAGCACTGTCATCTGTGTCAAGTCTACGCAAACCGCATCAATGCTCCGCCCAACGAGCTACACTTGTTATCTGCACCATGGCCATTCTCCATGTGGGGAATCGACATAATTGGCCCTATCACTCCAACAGCATCCAACGGCCATAGATTTATACTGGTAGCGATCGATTACTTCACCAAATGGGTAGAAGCTTCATCATACACCAATGTCACAAAAGGGTAATAGTCCGCTTCTTAAAAAGGGACATAATAGCCCGATATGAAGTTCCTGAGTCCATCATCACCGACAATGGTACCAATCTCAACAACAAATCGATGACTGGTTTATGTCAACAATTCCACATAAACCACAGAAATTCAACTCCCTACCGACCTCAAATGAACGGGGCAGTAGAAGCAGCTAACAAAAATATCAAGAAGATCATCGAGAAAATGACAACAACTTACAAAGATTGGCATGAAATGTTATCGTTTGCTCTCATGGCTTACAGGACTTCAATAAGAACGTCTACAGGAGCTAGCCCTTACTCATTGGTATATGGTACTAAAGCAGTGCTACCAGTTGAAGTTGAGATACCATCATTCAGAATCTTATCAGAAACTCAGTTAACCGAATCAGACTGGGTAAAGAAGAGGCTTGATCAGCTGAATCTGATTGATGAAAGAAGACTTACCGCATTATGTCATGGTCAGTGTTATCAACAAAGAATGGCCCGAGCATTTAACAAGAAGATGAGACCTCGGTACTTTAAAGAGGGGGATCTGGTACTAAAGAAGGTTCTCCCGAACGCGCAAGACTCCAGAGGAAAATTCACTCCAAACTATGAAGGCCCCTATGTGGTGAAAAAGGTTCTGTCAGGAGGTGCTTTGATATTAACTCAAATGGATGGTCCAGAATTGAGAGACCCCATTAACACAAATGCCGTAAAGATGTATTATCCTTAGGCAAGGGAATTGAAATTTTGCCAATGTTTATGAAAGCCAATGTTCGATACAAATTTTGTTAAGTCGAGTTTTTATTTTTTATAAGCAAAGTTAATATCCCTGAATGATCAACAATCAATTCGCACCATAACAAATATTCTTAAACACATTACCCACCATTTCACCAATGAAAGACAAACACTAAAATGATAATGAATCTTAATATAGTTTGTGATATAATCCTATCTATTTTTGAGCATTAAAACTGAGCGCGTTATTAGGATAACATTACCGCCAAAAGAGCCTTGCGCATAAAGAAAGGGAGCACATCAAAATTTTCAACCCCGTGTCAAGATAAGAAGAGATGAAGCAAAAGCAAACCAGCACGAAGGTTCGGTTATTTGGTTGCTATCCACGATAAACTGGCAAGCATAACTATTATCATATCATCACATCATTTAGTTTAGGCTGTAGAAAGCATAAAATGAGTCAGCCCATAGGGGGCATTTGTCTAAACACTCCCCTTAATAGGGTAGTCAGCCCAAAAAGGGGCACTTCCCTAGATCTCTTCCAAGGTCAGTCTATAAAGGCACCTTTCTAGATATCATTTTTACACTAGGTTAGTCAGCACATAGGGGGCACTTTTTGAGACAATTCAATCCCAGGTTAGTCAGCCCATAGGGGGCACTTTCCTAAACTTTGTTCTCATGGTCAGCCCATAGGGGGCACTTTTTGAGACAATTCAATCCTAGGTTAGTTAGCCCATAGGGGGCACTTTCCTAAAACTTTGTCCTCATGGTCAGCCCATAGGGGGTACTTTTTGAGGCAAATTCAATTCCAGGTTAGTCAGCCCATAGGGGGCACTTTTTGAGGCAAAATTCAATTCAAAGGTTAGTCAGCCCATAGGGGGCACTTTCCAAAAAATCTGTTCTCATGGTTAGCCCATAGGGGGCAGTTTTTGAGACAATCAATTCCAGGTTAGTCAACCCATATAGGGCACTTTCCTTAAAAACTTTGTCCTCCTGGTCAGCCCATAGGGGGCACCTTTTGAGGCAAATTCAACTCCAGGTTAGTTAGCCCATAGGGGGCACTTTCCTAAAAACTTTGTCCTCATGGTCAGCCCATAGGGGGCACTTTTTGAGGCAAATTCAACTCCAGGTTAGTTAGCCCATAGAGGGCACTTTCCTAAAAACTTTGTCCTCATGGTCAGCCCATAGGGGGCACTTTTTGAGGCAAATTCAACTCCAGGTTAGTTAGCCCATAAAGGGCACTTTCCTAAAAACCTTGTTCTCATGGTTAGCCCATAGGGGACACTTTTTGAGACAAGTCCAATCCAGGTTAGTCAACCCATAGGGGGCACTTTTTGAGACAATTCAATCCCAGGTTAGTTTCCCCATAGGGAGCACTTTCCTAAACTTTGTCCTCATGGTCAGCCCATAGGGGGCACTTTTTGAGGCAAATTCAACTCCAGGTTAGTTAGCCCATACAGGGCACTTTCCTAAACTTTGTTCTCATGATCAGCCCATAGTGGGCACTTTTTGAGAAAATTCAATCACAGGTTAGTCAGCCCATAGGGGGCACTTTCCTAAACTTTGTTCTCATGGTCAGCCCATAGGGGGCACTTTTTGAAACAATTCAATCCCAAGTTAGTCAGCCCATAGGGGGCACTTTCCTAAACTTTGTTCTCATGGTCAACCCATAGGGGGCACTTTTTGAGACAAATTCAATCCCAGGTTAGTCAACCCATAGGGGGGCACTTTCCTAAACTTTGTTCTCATGGTCAACCCATAGGGGGCACTTTTTGAGACAATTCAATCCTAGGTTAGTCAGCCTATAGGGGGCACTTTCCTAAAACTTTTTCCTCAAGGTTAGCCCATAGGGGGCACTTTCCTAAAACTTTATCCTCATGGTCAGCCCTTAGGGGGCACTTTTTGAGGCAAAATTCAATTCAAAGGTTAGTCAGCCCATAGGGGGCACTTTCCTAAAAATCTGTCCTCATGGTCAGCCCATAGAGGGCACTTTTTGAGGCAAATTCAATCCTAGGTTAGTCAGCCCATAGGGGGCACTTTCCTAAAACTTTGTCCTCATGGTCAGCCCATAAGGGGCACTTTTTGAGGCAAAATTCAATTCAAAGGTTAGTCAGCCCATGGGGGGCAATCTCCTAAAAATCTGTTCTCATTGTTAGCTCATAGGGGGCACTTTTTGAGACAATCCCATCAAAGGTTAGTTAGCCCATAGGGGGCACTTTCCTAAAAAAATCTTTGTCCTCATGGTCAGCCCATAAGGGGCACTTTTTTAGGCATTCAATTCAAAGGTTAGTCAGCCCATGAGGGGCACTTTCCTAAACTCTCTCGATTAGTCAGCTCTCGGGGCACTTTTTGAAAATGTTCTCCCAAACAGTTGCAAGTCTAACAAGACGCCTCTGTTGACAGGTAGCCAGCTCATAAGGGCGCTTCCTAAGTAAATTTTCTTTCCAAAGGTTGCAAGTCTGATAAGACGCTTCCTATCATCATTTCTCATACATTCCTACACAATGATGGAGACATGTCCCATTGCCAATTAGTCAGCCCATAAAGCACTTTTTGAGAAGGAACATTGCCTTGAATTGTTAGGAACATCTTCAATCGTAAGATTATTAGCTCTTGGAGCATTCTCCTACCAAAAACCTATTTAAGAGGCCAAAAATGGCGTCTTTTCTTTCTTATCTTTGTAGTCAAGTTTTTCAAACTTTACCACAAAGAGGGACAGTTGTAAACACCCTATTTTTGCCATAGGAATCAGTAATTTTCAATAATAATCAATTTTCAATTCTTTCCAATTCTTTCCAATTTTTCTCTAATTTACCATAAATAATAAAAATATTCAAAAAATAAAAATAAATAGGAAAACACATCAATTTTGAAAAATGATTTCAGAAATAGCAATAATAAATAATAAACAATTTTTACAAAATTTGGAATTTTCAAAAAATACAAAAAAATAGAAAAATCGCATTGCATATATGCAATTTGCGAAATTAGAAAAGTCAGGAAAGTGGGCTAGCTCAGCTAGTCCGGACCATGGGCTAAGGCGCGCAGTGCGGGTGCGAGGTCAGGGATTCGAAACGCGGGGGAAGCAGTTTCCGCGTTTTGCGAAATTTTCATTTACCCAGGACACGTGGTAACATCTGATTGGCTGGAGGAAGCGCACGCGCCGGGCGCTTGATCGTCTCCTACCTCGAGCCCGAGATCGTCGGCGGAAGGAAAAATCTGTATTTTGGCCGTTTCGATTCGATTTTTTGTACAAATCCAATAGATCTTCAACATAAATAAGATAAACATTATCTAATTAGAATCAAATCGCAACAAATCGAGGGATTGACACAAATCGGAGTCGGTTTTTCTAACCAAAAATCCAATCAGCTTCAATCGGAGGAAATCCGAACTTATCCAACTCGGTTTCAAGTGCCTATAAATAGAGGAGGAGGGGAGGAAGCAAAAACACGAATCGGAATTGAGAGAAAGTAAGGAAAGAGTGCAAATCGGAGAGCATCGGAGGAGACCCAAAACCGCGAAGCATCGGCCGGAGTTGAACCACCACCAGGAGGCGATCTGGGAGCAAACCACCGCCACCATTGGATTCAGCAACCTCGAGAAGCTGGGATTCGACACCTCACCCGCTGCAAAAGGCCACCGGAACGCCGTGAACGAGCCTTCCCCGCCGCCGTGTCCGATCGATCTGACCCGACCCGATTCGACCCGACCGACCCGACCAGCGCACCGACCCGGATCCAAGTAAGTCGGATTTTTCGGATTTTTTTTATTTAATTTACTTATTTTGTTTATTTATTTGTTCTGAATTAATTTATTATTTATTTATTGGTTTTTGTTATTTGCTTAGTTATTAGTTATTTACTTGTTTCCATTTTCAATAAATAGAAAAATGTAGAAATTAGGTTTTTTTTAGGATTTAATAATGTAAAATAAAAAATAAAAAAAGAATAAAACAAGAAAAATGTTAGGAAAATAATAATAAATTTTAGATGTCAAAATAGGATAGATAATAAACTTAAAATCACGAAAATCAACAAAAATTCCTAAAAATCACAAAAATCAACAAAATTCTCAGAAATCACAAAAATAACAAAAAAAATCATAAAAATCGTAAAAAAAATTCAAAAATTATAAAAGAATCATAAAAAATGAGTTTTAGCACTTAGAAAAATCCTTTTCTTCAAATAAATCCAAAATTGATATTTTTCCCTAAAATCATTTTCAAAATAAAATCAAAGCTTAGGCTTAGAAGTTTTTTTAGAAAAAAAATCCCAAAAATGGTATAAACATAAATCAAAATAGGTTTCAAAAAACTAAAATTTACAAACAAACTTAAAGTTTTCAGAAAAGCGAACTATGGCTTGTTTGATCCTGAATAGCAGGTACGTAGGCACCCATTCGAGTCAACCCATAAAAAGGAATGAAAAATCATTTTCTTAGAATAATTCAAGAACACAATAAAAAGTAACAGAAACACAATGAAGCACATTTCTAAATAAGATCAATTTCAGGAGATTAGGTGGTAACCGTAAAGGTTTTAATAGGTTAGCCTCTGGACTTAGAAACTCTGGTTTTTCCCTTTTCCTCTTTTCAAAAACGAGAAGAGGAAATAACGACGACTAGTAGTCCAAATTAAGACTAATTCACTCCTTTAGTCTTAATTCAATATTTCCCAACAACAGTTGGGTGGTGACTCCAAAAATCAAACGAAATTCCTAACTCAAGTCGAGGATCTACCTTAGATGAGCATAGGGTCTAGTCTAGATCAGATTAGGAATGGGAATTCAAAAATGAGACTCGACATATATCAACACCAAACCTATAATTCTACTCACTCTTATCACACCTCACTATCTTATAGACCCCATAACCTAAGCTCTATTAATTATAAACCTTACTCTTATGGATCATAAACCTAAGTTCCATTTATTATAGGCCTAAGTCCTTTTGATCATTGGCTTAAGTTTTAATACTAATTAAGTTATAACACCCTACAACCTATGATGTTACAACTCACCATGTGCCCTTACTAAGTAAGGATTTGCTAAGGCTTATAACTTATTTAAAACCACAAGTATCAGTGTAATCCTTCCAATCTCACATTATAATTCAACAAATAACACATTAGAGTAGTTACCATAATATACTTTACCATCATGATTAAAACACTTAATTAATAGAAACTAGAGCTCAAGATGACTCTTACTACAACTATGAACTATTAAAAACACCATTAACCATAAAGTTTAAAGTCTATCTCTAACATACGACTAATTATCAGAAACTAAAGGAAACCAAAGTCTCATCTCCAAATACATGTAACCCAAACATCATCACGAGAGAGAGTCTATCCACTAATCTCATTCTGCAAACCCCTAATCATAATAATTAAATATTTCACATTATCCTCATTTTGCACATATTTAAAGCTTGACTCGTCATAAGCTATATAGTCATCTATACCTACAGTTAGAAAAGAAGCTCCTACAAAGAGGTGAGGTATTGCTCAATACATGAAGGCCATACACATATACACATACTAAAAAATTTCACTTCACATACATTTAATGCAACAGATGTCACAAATAATCAATATAGTTGTCAATCAACAAAAAGGTACTCATGACCCCGCTCATACTTGATAGTCATATATAAAATATAATCCTAGGTTGGAAATTGCAACTTCCTGCCTTAACTCTATAAATTAGTATCGAGAACTACCACCTCCAACCTCGATACTCTTAAATCTACCCAAGTCATTATTAATGTGCAACTTTACAAGAAATGCCACCACAAAACAATTAATGAATACTCCTTAGGGTTATACCATCCCTAGTCTTTAAGGCTTGTCATGCATAAGTAGTAGGCAAGTTACTTTTTAGATAATTATTAAGTCCATTCAATTTCTATTTCTAACATATACAAATAGCATACATAGCAATCACATACCTGACGTCACATCATGTATCATTATTGACGTCACATACCGTACTTTGAATGTTTATAGGATATGTCCCCACATCAACAATGGTTAAGATTTTGATCACATAATTAAAGTCTGTATGATCTAAGAAAACATGTTGGTTTGTGGGATGTACGGAGTTCCACCAATCTTTCATTATCCTCATAATCTAGTAATAAATTCATACAGTATTTCAAAATGATTATTGTTCATTAAGGATTTTGTGATCAGTCGGGCATGGAACTCTAGTAGCCTCTCGGGCCACTTAGAGTAGGAAATATCATTAACAGTAAATACAGTGTTTGTACTGGATGATTTTCTAGTGGATGTTATTGGTTTAGGATCAGATGTTTCTAATCTTATCTTTCCTCTCCAGTTCTTTTCTTTAGTTCCTTCTTCTTTTTTCTCTTGATTTCATCCCTCAATTTTACTATAGTTTTCTTTCTTGGAAACCATTGAGGGTTTAGCATAAAAGGTGAAGGTCTAGAAGTTTTAGGCTAGCTTTCAATGTTTATCCCTGTTCCAAGAGTAAACATGTTAAAGGTGGAAAGGCATATTTTTTGTTTTGCCTTTAGTATGTGTATTTGTTCTCGCATGTTTTTGCTTCTTAACTTCTTTTGTTCAATGAAGTCAAAAAAGGAGATGCTAAGTGTAGGCATAGAACATTTGAATTTCTCTATTTGTTGTAGTATAGATTTCCTACTAGATATTTTGTTAACTATTTTTTCTACAGAGGAAAGTTTGGAATGCATACTTTCGACATTACTTTCAATCCTTTTAGCATCTGGTTTTGTACCAGAGCGTTATCAATTTACCAGTTGAGAACAACTTTTGCTACGCTACTCTTTTTTTCTAATGCTATGGGAATCTCTTTTAGTCGGATTCCTTATTTTGGGAGTATGCCTGTACTCACATGCTCATACTTTTCCAAAAGAGGAAATTTATCTTCTTTCCGGTTCCCTCAAATCATACAGATTCTCCTAGGTGGGGTTCCTAGTTTATCATCCTCGCTTCTTTTTGGGAACTCAGGAAGGTCCTAGTTAGCCTTTTCAGTCTTTTCCTCTTCTTTAAAAGAAGTGTCTAAAGATGAGTTTATTGATACCCATCCATCAACATATTCGGATATTGTCTAGGTGTTTCTAGATGGATTAGATGTAGAGGTTTTTTTTATGAGGAAGCTTCTTCTTTTCTCCTATTTGATACCCAAATTCTTTTTGGGACCTTAGAAATTGGATCTCTCCCTTTCATCATACTTTGTCTAAGTGGTTTAAGAGCTAGGTGACGTTCAGCGTGTCTAACTTTTGGCTCCCCAATGTTTAATTTAATCCTTTCTAATCCCATCAAGACATCATAAAGGGATTGCTGAGGAGAATGATGTCGAGGTATTTTGGGTTATCTCGTCATCTCTATTTCTATCAAACTCGGAGTAGAATCCTTTTGAAGGTTTCTTTGGAGAGTTTCTATAAGAAACCATATATTGCTATTTTCTATAATTTTGTCTAAGGGGTCCTATATTAAGGTCCCCTTCCTAGTATCTCTTCCAGAAAATGGAGTTTGATCATTTTCTTCTTTTTCTTTTCTTTGATTTTTCATCATCATCATCAAAGAAGTTCCTTTTTACATAGTACTCAAAACACGAACATTCTAGATTAAAGAATTCATATATGTTGAATGGATCTTTAGCAAAGCAAACGAGTTTTCCCTCATTCATGAATAATTTAATGATTTGTTGTATTGTTTTGTCTGGCTCTAGGTTAACCAGCTATTCGTTTGCTAGTTGGAAGATGGCCTGAGTGGGCTATATAATTAGTATAGTGGAGAAGATTGATGGTATCTTTTTCTCCTTCCCTTCATCCTTCCTAAAGCTGATAGTAACAATGCCATCCTTCAATTTGATAAAGGTTGAACTAGTAGACTAGATAAGAACAGTGTTTTGATACAACTTTCCATAACTTGTTACCCATGTCTTAAGTATGAGCTTAAAGAGTTCCTCTCTTTCAAGTTGTCTTGGGGCATTTATTATTGTTGGTATATGGTTGGTGTTCATTGAGATAAAGAGAGCATCTCTTCCTTCTTGTGGTAAGGTAATATCTCATGCATGGTTTTGAATCCTATAAGCCATTTGGTAGTGAAATGTAGCTAATAGGGATCTATTTGCCATTAGAGCTCCAAGTATTTGCACTTGTTCTTTTTAATGTCTTCAGAAGCATTTTTTCCCTTAGGGGAATGCAGTAGTTGGGAAACAATGTTACACATACTGTTCTGCATTCAACATTGACTCTGTTGTTCCTATACATGCCTGCTTGTATCTCAAATATCTTGAGTCTAAAACAACCATTAGAGTGATTATGGACATACATTTTCTTCCATGAAAGGTTAGAACTAATCTCACCACTCCAATGTGGAGGTGAATGTATTCTTGCTCATGCCACTAAGCTGGTAGTTTTGGAGGAATTTGTAACATAACAAATTGCTTTTCTTCCGTGGCCATCAAAAGGCATTAATCAAATTTCATATACTAGATGTACTCTTTAACTTTGGAGGATTGGGGTTTAATGAAGGATTTTATGGATGAGAAAATATTTTAATGTGATTTAGTAAAAGCCGAATATTGATTAACAAGAGGTAGAGAAGCGTTGTCTATCATTTGATCCTCAAGGTAGATTATTTTAAATAGGCTATCTATTTTATTAGCAATGAGAGGTTTTAAAAAGGCTATCATTACTTAGATTGAGGGTAATCATTTGGTTATTTAATGTATTTAGGATATTAATATCACTTATTGTACTCTCTTGATTACTCATGGTATTGATGTACTCTATCCCCTTCTCGTAAAGAAAAAAAATTGTTTAACCGTGACACTAAATGAGGCTTATTCTACAAGATTTATTATTTTAGGCCAACATTGTGTTAGCATCTCACATCTTTGATTTGAGTTCTTATTATAATTGGTATTTGTTATACTTTGTTATTATGTTGTATTTCTATGAAATTTATCATGTTTATCTTAGGTATAATTTACCTTTTAAAACATATTCCTATTAGAAAAGTCATTACTAACTATTATATTTTAAAATTATTATGATAATATTTAATAATTTTTAGACTTTCAATATAACATAAGTTAAAAACAAAAAGAAAAAAGAAGAAAGAAAACGTTTTGGTAAAACAAACGCAGTATAAGATGCATGTAAAAGGATTTACGATACTAAGTCCACCTTAGAAATAAGAACGGGCACGTCGTAGATTCGCTCCGCTCCAACAACGTGGTAAAAACATAACGCTCCCTGTTCCTTTTGACGACTGCCCTGAATGCCTTCTGGTTATAATATTACTACATTCGTTTCCTAGTACGGTAAAACCCAAACCACTGCAAATTACATACATATATAGATTTGGGCACCCACGCCTGACACCACACAGCACTAGGCAGTCAGACGACCAAAACACAAAAACGCAGCGCTCATCTAGATCTACTCTACTTCAACAACAACAACAACACCAATAACATCAACAGGAAGTCCGGAACAATAGCATTAACTTCTTTTAACCTCCCCAGATCTCACCGAAATCCTCACTCAAACAACATCATTAAAACATTGGTTTGTGGGTTCGGTTTGATTCTGTTCTGTTCTGTTCATATCCATATACACGACAAAGACAGAGACAAGACAGGAGAAGACAAGATCCTCTTGAAATTGCAAAAAGATTCAATCTTTAGAGTCCTTTGACCTATCTAAATAATGGGTTCTTCCCATTCTGCTGAGCAAGTCCCTCAACAAGAAGATGATGAAGAAGAAGAAGATGAAGAAAGCCGTAATGAAGAAGAAGAGGAAGAAGAACCTAATAGAATAACGCAATTAGTAGACATAGATAACAACACCCATTTAGTTAAAAAAGTCCTAGAACAAGAACCTGAGATGTTACCTTGTTATGCATCAGCATCCCCTCTCTCTCCTCAGCTTTCTTCTTTAGGGACCCCGCGTTTGGGGCCTTCTATTAAGGTATGGGATCCGTATAATGTCCTTGCACCGCCACCGCCGCTTCCACCGCCTCCCCCGGTGTTTTCGAGGACGTTTTCGTCGAATTCGGGTGTTGAGGAGGATAGAGGAGGAGGTGGAGGGGTTGTTGAGGTGTTTTTGATTAGTCATGGGGAAAGTGAGTTGAGTTTGAGGCCTGATTTGGTTGGTGGGAGGTGTCCGGATGCCGGGCTTACGGGGAATGGGAAGAGGCAGGCCAGGGCTTTGGCTGTGTTGTTGAATTCTCATGGTGTGAGGTTTAGTGCCGTGTTTTCGTCCCCGGTGGACCGGGCTCTTGCCATGGCTAGTTTGGTTTGTCAGGTAATATGGGTTGAATTGGATTTGTTTGATTTTTGGTTATATTATGTTCGTGTAGTTTAGTTTTGTGTTGTGTATTTTTGTAGTTTTGCTTAATATTGAGGGATTGGATTGAAAAAGTTTAGTTCTATATTTGAAATCGTGGCAGTTTACTCTTTAGCTCTTTATTGGATAAAGCTGTGGTTTAACTTAAGTCTTGTTTGTTTAATCGAGAGAGGCAATTTTGTTCAAAGTTGCGGGATTGGAAAGTTATTGTTTCTGTATTAAGGAATGGTGGAAAGGAGTTAGTAGTTGAGTGTATTGCCAAAGGATAAGAGAAACCCGGTGGGTACTCCCTGCATAGCGTGGGCAAATGGTGAATCCGTGCCCGAAGGGAAGGTTGAGGCTTCTACATGAAGTTGGTCCATCACACGGGCAAAGTGGGATGTTTTTTAAAAGGGTGCTTAATATGCGTGCAGCGACATTGTGCAATATTGCCACCTGCACCTCTAAGTCGTTTCTAGAAGGCAATTGGTGATGGAACTTGAAGATTTTCAATTTAAGCTTTTGGTGTAGATACATTATGTATGTTATATGGATGAGTATTTTGCTTGCTATTTCACAGGATAATTTGAACCGACATTGTAAATCTCATGTATTTGTTTTAATAGTGTTATGCCTATTGTCTAGTCCCTTTTCTCTAGCTTCTTTGTTGGCTTGAAATGCTGAAGCTGGAGGCTGCATCTCAAGAAAAAGAAATATATTTAATTAGGACCAACTGGGACTAGCTGACCTTCATTTATATTCATTATCCTGCTGATTTTCTTCTACCGTGGTACTATACACTTTAGAAGTGTATGTAGAGCCCTTTACCTACAATTTGGTCCCTCCTTCAACAGTGTCCTATACCATTTAGCATCTTGTTACTAGCAGTTGATTCTTCATCAAATGCTTACAGTATGATTTTATTAGTATTCTAATCTGAAGAGCTGATTTCATTGTGCTTGATCTATTTGAACATTTAGGGTGTGTTTGTTTCACAGAAAATGTTTTCCAAACTTTTTTTCATTTTTTTATGATCAAATGCCCTAGAATTGCAAAATATTGTCGTAAGTTTTTCGATAGGCTGTGGTTATTGGTGACTTATGATAGTGAGTGATGATTAGAGGTGAAGGTCGTTTCTAGAAGGCAATTGGTGATGGAACTTGAAGATTTTCAATTTAAGCTTTTGGTGTAGATACATTATGTATGTTATATGGATGAGTATTTTGCTTGCTATTTCACAGGATAATTTGAACCTACATTGTAAATCTCATGTATTTGTTTTAATAGTGTTATGCCTATTGTCTAGTCCCTTTTCTCTAGCTTCTTTGTTGGCTTGAAATGCTGAAGCTGGAGGCTGCATCTCAAGAAAAAGAAATATATTTAATTAGGACCAACTGGGACTAGCTGACCTTCATTTATATTCATTATCCTGCTGATTTTCTTCTACCGTGGTACTATACACTTTAGAAGTGTATGTAGAGCCCTTTACCTACAATTTGGTCCCTCCTTCAACAGTGTCCTATACCATTTAGCATCTTGTTACTAGCAGTTGATTCTTCATCAAATGCTTACAGTATGATTTTATTAGTATTCTAATCTGAAGAGCTGATTTCATTGTGCTTGATCTATTTGAACATTTAGGGTGTGTTTGTTTCACAGAAAATGTTTTCCAAACTTTTTTTCATTTTTTTATGATCAAATGCCCTAGAATTGCAAAATATTGTCGTAAGTTTTTCGATAGGCTGTGGTTATTGGTGACTTATGATAGTGAGTGATGATTAGAGGTGAAGGTAGTGGCAATCACCTGGGGTGGTGGCGGTAAACCATCACAGCAATTATCAATGGGAAATAAGGACAATCATTTTTATTTTTAAGAAGAGAAAATTATGTTCCTCATTTTCCATTTGTATTTCCCATGGTTGCTAATTACCACCACCTACCGTTAGAAACCACTAGTATCTGTACTACAATGAGATTTGACAGCTATAAGATTCTGATTATAAGTAATGTCTAAGAAAGTCCAAAAAAGTATTCTGGACGTATTTCTCAGAAAGAATGTAGCCACAAAAGTTCAATTTATGCATTAAACTTAGAGAAGAAAGCAACTGTTGCTCAAAACAAAGTAGCCAGAAAAAATTTGTTATAATTATGTAGGTCTGTTCAATTCATAGCCAAAAAAAAAAACATTTTCTCTATTTCATGTGATGGCCTCTATGTTCTTATTACTAGAATCCATATGAAGTTTTAGAATTTAAGGTGCCTTTCTGTGGTACAAGAAAAGAAGTCCAATGAATTTTTGATTTGATGACATGTTTTATGTGTTTCTTTATCCTTTAGGACATGGTCTGGGTATGAGGGGTATGAAATTTCAAAAAACTTAAGATCATTGATCTGCACGAATTTTCTCTGGGTTTTTTTTTTTTTTTCAGAATAAATCACAAACATATTGGCCATGATGCCATACAAGCCTCAGATGTCACATGTCCTAAATATTTTTATGCTCCCATTACTTCTCGTGATGGAAAGGATTGACAGTAGAGTTCTAAGATAGTAATAGATGAAAAGCAGGTAGGTGAAGTCTGAATAATCATACAATAATGAGCTGCAGAAATTTTAATGGAGGTTGTTAAGGCTTTTTACGTAATAAATGGTTATGGGAGACAGACTACTATTCAAGTGTCTAGGTGTGATCTTCAGATCGATTACTAATATCAGTTCTATAGCAAGGAACTCAATTATATGTAGCTGGAACACATGGCAAGCCATGTCTCATGTACAGTAGATTTGCAAATTGCTATTCTGGTTTAAGACAGAAAAATAAACTAGGCAAAATCCATTAAAAAGCATATAATGAAAAAGCATCAGCTGTCTTGTTGTTGGTAGACCTGTAGTAGTTTTTCTTTTTTCACATTTTACTTATGCCACCAAACTGGGCATCTAGTATATAAAACTATAATTTAGACAGGAACTAACCAGTAGCAAGTTGATGGGTTGTATTTTATAATGTTTTGAAACTTGCTTCTTTATTTATCTGATAATTTGATCTAACATATACCTTCATATTAATCCATTCAGGAAATGAATTTTGCCGAGGAACAAATACAGTCCTCAGATGCACTCACAGACATGAGTCAGGGTCAATGGGAGGGTTTACCCTGTTCAGAGATATACACACCTGAGATTCTAGCCTTAATGGATAGATTGCAGCCTGATTTTTCGGGACCAGGTGGAGAATCACTTAGGGAAGTGGAATTTCGGATGGTTCAGTTCTTAAATATAGCGATACTGGGGCTGCCTGAGAAGTTGAGATCAGAATTATCCTTTCAAAGTCCTAATGAGAGCCACCAGTTTTCCCACCAAAACCAACATTCTTTGACCAACTCCATTGATGAGCGGGAAGGCCCATCTAACCCATCACCTCGTTGGGATTTGCTTCAAAGGCATAGGCATGGGCTTTCTAGGAAAAAATCTGGTAAAAGCAGGCTGCAGTTTATGACGACGACTGAAGAGCATGATGCTGAGGATGAGATTACTCCTTGTGAACCCAACCACCATCAGAATGCCCTCCATGACTCAAATGTCAGGAGCTCATCCAGCATTTCCTCGTGTGTTGGTCTGTTTACTCATTCCACACCAATAAGGTGCCTCATCACAGGACTCCTAGGTTCCAGCCCACTGATGTCACAGAAAATCTGCATATCAGATTCTTCAGTTACTGTCTTGCAGCATTCGTGGAAATCAGGTTGGCAAATAAAATGTCTAAATGATACTGCACACCTAAGACTTCTTTAGGTGGAAAGAGCTATGTCGGTTCAAGATAACAGTGGAAAGATATGTTCAGTGCTTGGTGAAAGCTGGCATGGCTACAACTTATGAATTCAATTTGTATGTAAAATCAATTTCTCGTATCTGGAAATGTTTCCAGATCATGTAGTATCCATGATATAATTATTTTTAAGGTTCATGACCTCCAAAGAAACCTATAGTTGATGGGGTTGCACCTTTTGTCTTTGGGTGATTCTTGCTTTGAAGCTTTTTACAGGTTTTTCTTGTTATATAGAGAAACACCAGGTACTTCCTATTTTTAGGAGGAAAAGTTTTGCTTCTAAATTGAGAGTTTTGCTTCTACGGAGACCACGATGTGTTGACTGTTGCATTTGAAGTCAAAATGTTTCATCATATTTATCATTTTATTGGCTTTAAAGGTATCCATTTTCATCTGTACTATTATTCCTTATTGGCATCCCTCAAACATGAAGGCATGCCATTGTACTCTTTATTGCCCTTATTGCTTGAAAATGATTGAAGGATTTGTCTAGGACTAGGAATGCAGGTCAAATGGGTTGGTCTGTCTCGATCCACACTAGCCTATAGATTGAAGCGAGCCAGCTCGCATTGGCTTGTACCTTGAGCGGTCTGGAAAAGCCGGCTCGGTCTGCCCTGTGGGCCATCATGGGTTTGGCTGGCTAGCCTACCAAACCTAAAAAATGCAATTTATATATATATATATATATATTACAAATTTACACCACAGCACCAACAACACGTCCTCATAAAAAAAAAAATGCAACTAGAGGAAGATGAGTGATTGACGAGTGGTTGGGATTGGGAGACCATTGGATCGGTTTGATGGGTGGCTCGTGGTTGAGTGATGAGTGGTCGGATTTGTGGCTTTTGGTGTATAGTCGTGGTCGTAGACTTGTATGGTGGTGATGGCTTAGTGGGTGGGTGCTTGTAGCTTATGCAATGTGTGGAGTGTGGCAAGTGTCATGCATAAGTCTTCTGGATGTCTGGTTTGATTTGTGGTGTGGCTTCTATGCTATTGTCCGTGGTTGGCTCTCATCATTGTTTGCCTCATGTTTGTCTTGTCTTGTCACTTGTTTTGATTTTTTTTTTTTTAATTTCGACGGGCTTAGTGGGCTAACTTGCTTCGCAATGGATTGGCTTGCCACTACTCGCGAGTCATGCAAGGTAGGCCAAAAAGTTCACAATTCATGTAGGCCATATTTTTTATTTTTTTTTGGCTTGACCCACAAAAAATTATGGGTTGAGCAAGTTAGCTCATCAAGCCCAGCCTATATTCCCAGCCCTAGATTTGTCAATAATGAAACTAAAGAGATAAATTGTAAATATGTCCAAAACTAGGATTAGGAGAGGAGATTTCTAAGTATATTTTTATCCTTTCTTAACTTTTGAAAATATGAAGTCAATAAAATAGTTAGCCTCCACCAAGGTGAAGTTGAATATAAGGAATGGATCTATGTGGAATAAATAAGGTTATCCCTAGTCATTAATAAAGTCTTTAAAACAATGATGCTTTAAGAGTATATGTATAGTTTTAAAAGTTCTAAATATGTAAAGTTACAATTTAAGAGTTAAAAAGATATATCTAAACCTAATTGTTTGAAGTATGTTTGTAAATATCCCATGCGCAATATTAAAGGAAAGTTCCTTTGTTATTCTTTCTAGATGTTATTTTTCATAAAAAAATTCCGGATTTTATTAACCAATTCTACTAACATGCGAAGGAAAGGAAGAAAAAAATAGTGTGTCGATAAGTATAGGCATTGTGAAAATTAGTTTTGTGAACTCTATTTTCTAAAAAATCATGGATAGCTATAACAAGCAATTGATGAAGATTTTATATGATGAGAGTGTTTTTCTTCTTATAGAATATTAGATTAAGGGAAATTTCATGGTATGACTATTGGTTCGTAGCTTAGGTTTACAAAAAAGATCTCTTTAAATATGATAAATATGGTCAAAGTCATCATGCAATAACTTGATAACTTGTATGGGATGAATACTGTTTTTCCACTTAAACTAAACCAATGTGATTCACCCTCCTCTATTTCCCTTTGTTGGATATTGATATATGTCAGATAAACATGATAAAGTTAGCAATGTGTACATCTGGAATGGGGAAATGAAGGAAATAAATGGAGAGGGCAATGTAAATGGACAGGTAGACATGGCATTCAGGTAAAGGGAAATAGAGAAATGACGGGATTCATGAAAAGGACTGTTGACATGTGACTGGAAGGTTGTCTGCTCATCTGAAGTTCCAAACATAAGCATGTGAGAGGAGTAATACTTTTTCCTTCTTAACGTGGTCTCAAGGACCAATAATTAGTGACATTGACTACTTTCCTTGTCTGGATCTACTTGGGACAAATATTTAGCTTGCTTTAACCCCTCAAACACATGGAATTATCATATATCTTTAACTTTTACCATAATTCAATAGAATCGATTTACTGATAAATTATAATAAAATAACAGAAAATCGGATAAGATTCTATCTAAATAAGATTTTGTAATTTAAAATGGATTTTATGTTAAAATAAGTAAATATGCAAAAAGTGAAACATTTTTTTATATGCAAGTTTTAAATCTTGCTTAATAATAAATCTATAGAAGATGTATTTAAAAAACAGGTGTAACCAATTGTAGCTACCTTTTTCTACATGGAATTCTATATCAGTATTTGTAATAGGTAGTGTTGGGTTAATTTTGCTGCTAGCCACAGTTGTCCATCTCAATTAATAGTACCATAAAATTGCAAAACGCATGTTTGGAGTATATCTAGATACAAAGTAATATCAGACAAATAAAGAGAAATGTAAGGTTATAATGGCTTCACATGAAATGGAAACAGTATTAAACCTGCCATTGTCTATCTTGTGATCAGCAACGCATAATTTGTCACCACAACTACCTCTTCACTTCCCTACTTTTTCTTCCATATTCATTCTGCACTTTGTCATCACGTTTACTACTGTCTTCAGATCAATTTTCAGTGGTGATGGCTGCCAGATTTCAGGTCTTTTTCACAATGATCATACTTACTGGGAATTTTCATCTGCTTTACTCAGTGGACAAGCCTACTAATATTTCGGCATCTCCGGCTGTTGCACCATATGTAGACTCCCCTAATATATCTACATTTTTTCCAACTCCAACTGCAAGTGATCAATGGGCTCCAGCTCCAGTTGCTCCAGTTTCAGAACCATCTGTCCTGATACCGACATCGGGTGAGTTCACGGGGAAGAAATCATCCAGCACAGGAAAATTGGGAACCGGAATTGGCACGACTGTTCTAGCTTTTGTAATGTTATGTAGTGTTCTAATTGCATGACAATAGAAGTATAAGGCCTAGCACTAGCTATTAGCAAGTTGTACTTGTATGCTTCTTCAGTTCAGCGTCTCTTGAGAGCTGAAAACTATATATCTGAAGCTTTATTTTATAAAAATCTTGACACAAGTGATGATGCAGTAACGAATAATGAACATTGATCTTGAACACATCCCTGCCTTCTAGCAGATCAAAGTCAGTGGATTTTGCAATTAGCCATTGTTTATAGTTATGGCATTATTTCATTTTCGATTTGAGTAATGCTGAGTTATATTATGGACTCAGTTCATCATGTTACATTAACCTATTAAAATCCAGTCCAGGGTATATTCTTGTAGTGTTCAAATCTTCTGTGTTCTTCTATATAATGGATCGATCTGATGTTCAACTAATTATTCAAAAGGATGGATTCAGCGTTGGATGTTAAAGAACAGAGTCTCAATGATTTGTTTTTGCAAATTAAAGGGTATAGCAGAAACAACAATTTTATTGGACTGAACTCTCTAATTTATTTGATGAGGCAATTTACAACTTAGGTGCATCATAATTTGGTACTAAAGGAATCGAAATGAACCACGAAACCCCTTGGATTTCAGTCTTGAATGGACAGCATCTGGTCAGCCAAAAGATTATCCTTAACGCAACCTCATCCGTTGCAAGACAGCTTACTTGCACGAATGACTTCTTCGAAACAATCGACCAAAAATAGCCTCTTTCAGCCTTGAAATCGGAGACTGGTTGGTCTTCACAACTGCCTTCGACCAAGAGAGGTTATCCCGGACTGGTACTTTCTCTGCCTTCAGTTCATCCAGCTCGAATTGAAGCTCGCTTATGATTTCCTTCTGTTCATCAATCTCAGACTGAAGCTTGCTTATGGTTTCCCTCTTTTCTTCATTTCTTTTAACCAATTCTGCCTGCTTTCGTAAACTCTCTTTCATCAGATACATCACCTGCATGTTGAGCTCATCCCACCTCCCTTCCCACACAAATACACCCCTAGATTGATCCGTGCACAGTTCATAACCCAGTTCAGAACTGAAACCGGCGTCTTCTGTGGTGATTTCTTCTATAGTTGATGGAATAATCAGTTCTTTGTCATTCTCAACATCTCCTCCTTCTTGTTTTTGTCTCGCATTGTTCGGTTCTATCTGCAAAAGTTCTTTGATCGACTTCTTCATGAGTTCAAAGTCAGAGTTATAACTGCCATACTCAGTTTCAGGGTCTTCTACAGCAGATTCTGGGGGCGAATCCATATTTTCTGATCTGGGATCTTCCAAAATTTCCTTGTCATTATTGCATTTCTCTTCTGTTGATATATTGTAGGAGGAAGACAGGAATGCTGAATATCTGATCATCAGTTTGTCATGATTCGCTGCTAAAGAAATGTAAGAGTTCCTTAACTCTTCTAGCATTTGCATAACTTCTGATTTCTTACTGCTGTCAGATACAAGTTTCATGATAGTCTTCGTATTTCTATCCATGTCTGCAATGGAACATTTGATACAGAGTAAGTTCATTAAATCGAAAAATACATACAGGCTTATGGACTGATGTTGAAAATCTTCTAGCTATCGGATTTGATTAGAATAAACAGTTCAGTGTTGTTTGGATAATCTGATTTTCATTTGCTTCTCATCAATTTAGTTCTTACATGCAATCTTGTATTTCATCAAACAGCAAGACACCGACGAAGTGCCTCACTGATCTTTTGTTGATTCGATATACTAATCTTGTTCATTGAATTTCCTAAGATTCCTATGTAGACCTCCATACATGTTTTGTGAACTACTGCAAAGGAATATTTGTTAGGATTTGTTGTAGTCTCCATGTCATTCGCACGATAGGAATTACCATTTCATGCGATTGTTAGTATTTAGATTTCACAAAATAGGTTCTAGGATTCAATCATATTAGTTAGCTGCAAAAAACAAATTAAATCAAACTCACGTTCAGTGCTTCCAAATTCCATAATGTTTGGTTCGATCTCTATGAAGTGAAAATTGTGTCTTGCTAACCCCGTGTTTTGGAAATAAATCTCTCTAGACCCTGCTTCCTCCTCCATCAATCATATCATGAAAAACATATAATTCAATTCTCAACATGAAATTTTCGCTTTAGATTTATCTAAATCAAGCCAAGATTTAAACCCGCAATAAATTACACATTTTGGAAATTCATATGCTAAGATTCTCTTAAAATTACAAATGGACACATTGCAGAAGCTCGCGCACGGAGATTCCTGACCTGATAAAATATTTTGAAGCCATTCAGACCGGTGGCTAGATTCACAAGCTGCGTGTGCATCAAATGGATAAGGGGAAGTCCCTCGAGTTGCCATCGATGGAAGAGGGAGGTCTAGGAGCAAAAGAATCTCTATGGCTTCAGAAATATAGCAAAGTAAGCTGTAATATGCAAGTCAAGAACACTATAGGAGATTCGACAGGTTATGAATAGCATTTCGCTTTATATAAGAAATTTTTGAAAATTTAAAATTAGACCATAATTAGGTGAAATTAAGAATGGTATATCTTCCTCATTATGGAATATTTATCCAGTCATAGCTTTCCAAATATTTTTGTAAGTTACTATATTAATAACGTTGATTCAATGACTGAGTTGTCTATTTTTAGGAGATTAATATTTATGGAAGGTCAAATACTCTTTTAACCATTATCTGCTGACCTCCGAACTTTAGCAAGAACAAAAGTGAGGTAGAGCAATGGAGGTTATTGTTTTAATTCATTTTTATCTTGAAGATTGAGTGTATGGTTGAAGATTTTATCATGAGACATTCAAGTTGGATCTTGGCTGTTCGAAAAATCGGTTGCTACACAGTCATATACTATTTTGTGGTACTGTTTTATTTTAATTTTTTATGTTTATATATAATTTATTTTTTTATCAGTTATATAATTTATTAGGGATGTGGAGAGATTGGTTTGAATATGTTTTGTATCCGTTAGAAAACAATGCTCATACCGATTATTAAAGTTGAGGATGAGGTTTACAGTTGTTGAATTTTGTTAAGTTCTTATCGACTTGGAGGGTGGCATAAAGTTGATAGTTGTATTGTTTAACTCGAGTTAATGTGATATACAACGGTATGGCCTTTTGAAATATTATTCGTAAAAAATTAAATTAACCTTACAAGAATTTAGGTTACCTTAATGGTAACATAGGTTTGACTTTTTGGATAGTAATAGGGCTTAGGAAGTTTGGTTTATATATGAAAATGATTTAGAGAGATTTTGTTAGGTGGGTTATAATAAAAATTGTTATATTAATTTATCTGCTCTTGATCTTTCTTAAACAAATTCATGCACTTGCAAGAAAGGGTACCAACCCTATACTCATGACAAGCTCATCACGATAATTTGGAAATAAGTATTCTTTATCCCATTCTTCGATCATTAAAGCAACTTCCATGGATATCATTGAGTCATCGAATCTATATATACTCAGTTATGCTTCCTTATTCCACAAGAGTGTTAGCATATTCAAGCATCACTCCAAGATCCCAAGATATTTGTCTTTAATTAGTCTTGCACCAATCTAAATGTTTATAAAACAAAATGACTATAATGTATACAATCATGAATTAAACTAGTGCACTAGGTAACAACACAATAGCTTTAAAACATGTGTTCACTAGCTAGAGACCTAAGTTCTTAGAACACTTATTAAATGCCCAAAATCCTTAGGCTTTATTTAAAGAATTTTAGCTAATGGGAAAAATGTATAGAAATAAATTGGCTTCCTAAGAATTTAGGATATGCCTGATAGCAACTTAGGCTTGACTCTTTGTACTAGTGATAGGGCTTGGAAGTCTAGTCCATATTTTGAAATGACTCAAGGAGATATGGTTTGGAATAGGAATCGATGGGTCAATTTATCAACTCTCAATCTCCTTCAAGCAAATTAACATGTTTAGGAAGGAAGCTATAGACCTTGGGCTTAGGACAAGCTCATCAAGATGACATTGGAACGGGTATACATCATCTCAACCATCAATCACTAAGTTCATCTAACCAATGTCACAAATCCAACAATCTATGAATATATAGTATTTTCTTCTCGTTTCACACAACGTTAAAGATCAGAGAAACATAATAAGGCTACAAAATTTTTGCAAAGTTTAAACATGATTTAGTTGGAAAACAAGTTAATCGTGCTCAATAATGATGAGATTGATACTCTAAAACCCTTTCACCTATTACCCATATATTCAAGTCATTAAGATTGCATGTACCTTTCTTCGTAACTCCTTTTCAAGTTACTCCTCTACATGTCATCTTTATATTACTCCTTTGAGTTCACTAAAAGCACGAGACAAATGAATCCTCATTTCTACATTATCCCATAATATTGATGTCAGAATTAGATATAGTTTTATTATTTCTTGATGTCTATAATGCCATGAACCTAAGTCTTTGTAATTCAATTTGATTCCACACTTTTGAATGGTTAAAAGAGAAAAACATTTGAATGGTTAAAAAAAGGAAAACATTGGATAAGTGTAGATTGGTGGAAATACGAGGAAATAGATAAATATAGAAGAAAATATTATATTTGGTGAGTTATATTAAGAGTGGAGGAGAATGAAAATGGAAAAAAAATTGGTATAAACATGTTAGTTCATTTCACCATCTTTCATATTTGAAAAGAAATAAATGAAAATTGTTATAAACATCGAAATTACAAGGTCATCCCTTATAACAATGATGTTCATCAATATAAACAAGGATTAATTTTGCCAAATACTAACTTGACTTTTTTTTATTATTATTTTCTTTCTATAATACCAACCAAATTAAGAGAATAAAATTATTTCTCTTCATTTCTTTTCTATATTTCCAAACAAAAGCGGAAATTACAGTTTATTTATTTATTTATTTCCATTTTGCTGTCTTAATTTCCGTTCCTTCTATCCATAGTTCTCTGGTTTTTATTTGGAACTGATTTTCTTCTCCGAAATCATTTCTGTTTTGGATTGTATGTTGGTAATAAAAAACATCAACAACAAAAGAAAACAACCTTATTATTATACATTAAATTACGCTCCAAAACACTATAACTAAAACAAACAAAGACAAAGTCACAAGTGTATTATGAAAAAGCACTTTCGTGTTTATATGCACTATCGGACTATGCGTTCCTTGAACTTAACATTTTCAATATAATTCTAACAGAAAACGTAATTGAAAGTAAAAGTAAACTTTTATTGTTCATAAAAACGGTTTGACTCGGAAATAATCTTTAATCATGCAGTAAAAAAAAAATTGCACCGAATGTTGTGCCTTTTGGTAGAAAGCATTTTTTAATCAATCTTTCATGTGTGTTATATTCACTGTATACAATTAAGGGTATAAATAACTAAATCTATTTGTAATTTACTCAAATTTAATTAAAAATTTATTTGAGCTTGGTTCAACTATAATCGAATTAAACTTAAACTCAAGTTACTCAAATAGTTTTTCGAATCTAATTTGAGTCTTACATATTTTTCTTGATGAGTTTGAGTTGAGCATCAATATAGTTTTAATTAGAAAGAAAAAATATTTTCCAATGAAATAGTTTGAACAAGTTTAATTGAGTCAAACTTGAACTTGTTGAGCATTAATTCAAATTGAGCTCAAACTTAACGCTATGCAGTCTTGACTTAAAATCTTGAGAGGATGTGACTATCAATGACAATTAATGGTACTTAGTGGTAGGAGATAGTGATAATGACAAGCTACCAGTGGTGGAAGACTAGTATAAAATAAGGAAAATGATTACTCTTTTTCTTAAATATAAGAATTATTTTGCTCGTTTTCTACTAACATTTTTTTTTTTTTTGTGATAGTTAAATGTTGTTACGAGCTGTTAAGTCACTGTCGAATGCATGATCTGCTAATAGTAACTTATCAAAGGACATATAGGATTTTCATTTTTAACTGAGTGTAGACCAATTGACCCAAGTCGCTAGGCTATTCAATCTCCACAGCCTACTAGTCCTAGAAGTATTTTGCAAACGCTTGTCAAACAACCCTGTCAAACTTGTTGAGTATGTTACTATAGTATCTAGCTTTTGTGAAGTATCAGGTCTAACAAATAACAACATTGGAAAAAGTTCAAAGAATTATTTTGTATTAGATAATATTGTGCTAGGTAACCAAGAGGTGATTGAATCACCTATAGAAGAGAAATAAGTCAGGTTATTAGGATATTGGATATTACTTCAGTGTGATCATTCTAATGTTTAAATCAATACAAATAAAAAATAATAAAAACTTGAGAATGTAGAGAGTAAAAAAAATTTTACTCAATAGTTTTCAATATTTATTTATAGATATTATGGATGATTTTCATATAAAAAATGCATTAATTCCCAAGATCTTCTTCAAATATTATAGGAGGCATATCTTTGATTAGCTCCTTTCTTTATTCGTAACATTTTCTCATACTTATCCCTTATCAGATGTGCATGAGAGATTTGAGTTAGAGCTCGGGAAGTACAAACTTGAGCCTAAGCAGTTCTATGCTAAAGTGGACTAAATCGAGTTGGTATAGGTGAGTGGAGCTCAAACTTAGATTTAAGTAAGCTAAAATAGGTATTAGGGTCCATGCTCAAAATGCTCTATCAACACTTACGTCCCCTCTCCCCTAACTCTCTTTGGTAACAGATTGGTAAACAGAGTTGATGGCTGTACGAATACCCAAGGCATTTGAGATGAGCCAATAAAGGTTGTCCCGCATTGAAAATTTCAAGCTCTGTGTCATAACTTCCAACTCTTTGGTGAGGTGAATGGAATGTGCCGAGGAAAACCGAATAGCCGGTGCCAGAATGATTGTGGCTTAAAGCACATCAATGACCGTAAAAGGCGAAACAAGTTGGTCAATGAATAATTTTGCATTTAGGGAGAGGCCATATAACCTGTGAAAGGCCAAGAAGGCTTTGCCGAGGACAATTGATTATGACTTGAGTGAAACAAATTGTGACAAATGATTATTAATATGTCGGATTAAATCGTTCCTATCCTATTGCCAATTTCTGCATTATCAAAATAATCCAAGAATTCGAAACTTTGATTGTCAAGCAATGGAACTAATATGGAAGAATTTGGTATTAACGTTCCCCACACCCCCCCCCCCCCCCCCCCCCCCCCCCCCACAAACCATGGGCTTCAATATTTGGCAGCCCAAAGCTTTTCCTCCCTACACAAGATCCTATCAAGTTTTTGGTGTCGATTCAGCAAAGACTAGGTGGGTTGACGTGCTAAACTGTGTTGAACCTGACATAGTTGCTTTTGGAAAATAATTCCAAAAACAGAACGACTCCATTCTCTCAGTTTATTATGAAAAAGTGGGAGATCAAAGAGAATGGACCCATTGTTGTTGAACAAAGGATTTAAAATTGGGGTGGTCAAGCCACATATCCTGGAATAGAATGAGAGGAATTAGTATTTGGAACAGAAATTTTGTTTTTCAGATATCTATTACCCGAATTAAATGACTCTTTGTTCTTGTCTTTATCTCTCGACCCTAAACCTTTGGGTTCACTAACCCGTTGGGTTTCCCTATTCAAGTGACGGAATGGGACAAAGGAGGGTGACTCTTCTTGTTCTGATATACTCTGCTGAGGAGGAGCAATAGGCTGTTCAGACTGCTGATGCGAGTAGACATCCATCGTCTTAGCTGGGCTTTGAGTGGGAACATGCTCATGTAGGAGATTCTTTGTGGATTTGTTCATAATGGCATTTGATCGCACTGGATAAGAATTTTTTTTTTTTTTTAATGTCCAATACAATATGAATTTACCAAAACCCTAAACCCACTAAAAACTCAAAGATGTAAATGACTAGAACACAAAACTATACAAACAAGAGGAAGAGAAAAATGGGAAACGCCATCATATGCTAAAAAGGTGAACAAAGACATGAAAACAATAAAAGTAAGATGAAAAAAACATTTACCGATAGATGCATAAAAGAAACTGAAACAGAAAGCCAAAACACAAATCTAACTAGCAAAACAGGAAGCATTTATATTTTTAGGTTCATCGGTAACTTGAAAGTAAATACCTTCTTCACTTATCTACCTTTAAGTAACAATTAATAGGCAAAACAAAAAGAAAATTCTACATTTTCGATGGTGAATATAAAATCTAACCACCACCACCCCCCCCCCCCCCAAAAAAAAAAAATACTAGGACATACGACTACTTTCGAAAATATCATTTGAAACTTTCGTTTTCGCAATACAAAGAGCTCCGATGGAAAGAGAAAGGTAGAAGAAAGTGGTTGATATAAAGTTCATTTAGAGAACAAGTAACAGCAAAAGAAAAAAAAATGAAAATGAGTGATCGTTTTTTTTCAATTTTTCCTTTCCTTTTACCGAGAAAAAAGGCTAGTAAAACGGCCTTGAAGACAAATTTGTAAAATAAAGGAATTAATTTAGCAAACTCTATATGCCAAATCATTCATTTCTCAATGGCTATTACAGTTTAAACACTAGGCAAATAATACGCGTATGAATACTTTCCAACCAAGGATGCACTTAAGTTACAAATCTAGTAGCAATAAACTCAATTATACTTATCAGTAAGTCACATAAAAAGTATATACTTAGATATATGTAACAAGTTGAATTGGTGCATGAATTGATAAAATAGTGACTTTTGACTAACTTGAGAAACTTGATTTAAAGCCAATTCAACTGAACCGATGGGTTGGCGGGTCGGTGGGTTGCTCACCTTGACCCGCTTGATTTGACAAGTAAATCCGTTTGGAATTTTGAACAATTATTTTAGAACACTCTAAAATAGGAACCACGAATTTACTAAAACCCTAAATCTACCAAACACTCAAGGAGGTAAATAACTAGAACACAAAACTAAATACAAAAAGAGGATAAGAAAAATGGGAAGCTAGAGGAGAAGAAAAATGGGAAATGCGATCATTGGTTGAATAGGTGAATGAAGACATGAGAACAATAATAACAAGTTGAAAAAAAAAACATTTACCAAAAGATGGATAATGGAAATTGAAATAAAAAAAAAAAACAGAACACAAAACTAATTAACAATAACAAGTGACATTTATATTCTTAGGTTCACCGGCAACTTGAAAGTAAATTACGTTCTTCATTTATCTACCTTTAAATAATATAACTAATAGGTAGTACAATAAAAATAAAATTTTACATTTTCAGTATTGAATATAAAATCTACTAAAAAAGAAAAAGAAAAAGAGTACGACATATAACCAATATAATTATTTTCTTCTTCAAGGTAAATTGTGTGATTGTGAAATTTTTTAAGAAGAAATGGATCAACAGAAGGGAAGTGAACAATGAGAGCTCTAATAGAAAGAGAAAGAAAAAAGAAAGTGGTTTATGTACGTTTCATTTAGAGAATAAGTAACAGCATGACAACAAAAATGAAAATGAGGGATTTTTTTTTTCTCTCTTTTTTTTTACCCAAAAAAAAAAAAAGACTAACAAAAGAGATGCCCAAAGTAAAACAGTCTTGAAAACAAATTTGTAAAATAAAAGAATTAATTTAGCAAACCCTATATGTTAAATCATTGATTTCACAATGGCTATTAAAAATGTAAACAATAGATAAAGCAAAATGCATACAATACTTTCCAAGTATGCACTTAAACTACAAATCTAATTGTAATAAACTCAATTATATTGATTAGTTAATCACGTATAAAGTATATCCATATATACATGCATGGGCTGAGTCAGTCCATGAATTGCCGATTCACAAGCCACAAAGTAGTGACCCATGATCAATCCAGGTATCTCGATTCTAAACCGGTTCGATTGAATTGGTAATTCACTGGCCAAGAACTAGCCCTCAAAGAAAAGACCCTTTGACTTGCCTTGAGCTAGAGGTTCAGCAAGTCACTCACCTTAACCCACCTGAACCAGCAAAAGTTTTGGATGACATTGATGTATACATTGATGGAGACACACGGGCGGACATAGTGGAGGACAGAGGCTGACACGGTTCCGGGCACGGCTTAGGACACGGCTTGCAGGACTGTCACAGACGCTGACACGGTTCCGGGCACGGCTTGGGACACGGCTTGTAGAACTTTCACAAAAGTTTACACGGGTTAAGACACGGCTTGGGATACGGTCGTGTCCTGCGCTCGTTACATGCCCAGTGATATACACGGCTAGAGGCACGGCCGTGTATGCGATAGATTCCAAACGCGTATATTATTATTTATTTCCACGTGTACGCTTAGATTTTCCCCTTTTAGGTATTTTACGGGGAAGTATAAATACTCTTTTGTCAGACATATTAGGTTACGTTTTGTTTTATTATCAAATACATTTCGTGAGAGAATTTTCTCCCTTTTCCCGGTTGTACGCAACCAGATTTGCATCAAAGAGTGTTTCTTTGTTGTGTGAAACCAATCCATATTCGGATTCGTTTTGTTTCGCTTTCCGCGCTGCGTCAGTTGGTATCAGAGCAAGGCTATTTCCTGTGGAGATGTCAACTCATCAAGGCGATGATAGCGGTCGTGTTCTTGACGGTGTTCAAGAGGCGAGGTTTCAAGGGAACCATCAATGGGTTCCAAGGGCAGAATTCGACGCAATGCATCAGAAGGTCGGGCGTATGGAACGGTGCCTTGATAAACTGATCGAGCGTTTCGATGCTCTGGTGGTAGACCCCAATAGGGTTGGAGGCGCTGGCAGAAATCCACCACGTGCGGTGGAGGAATTCGGGGGACACATGATCCGGCCTGTCGTTGAGAACAGGTGGGGGCGTGTGGAGAGTGAAGAGTCCAGCGAAGAAAGTGATGACATGTACGGGAGTAGGCCACGGCAAGGGCGTGGTGGTAGAGGTGGTGGTCATCGAATGGCTCATCATGGAAACCACCCTAGAGAAGGTGATTATAGGAGGAACCGTGGAGGCTATGATCAAGGGGATGGGGGAGACTATCGTTTGAAGGTCGACATCCCATGGTTTGATGGCAGCCTCAACATCGAAGGCTTCCTTAATTGGCTTACGGAAGTGGACCGGTTCTTCAATTACATGGAAATTCCCGAGGACCGTCGTATAAGGTTGGTGGCATACAAGTTGAAGAGTGGCGCCTCGGCATGGTGGGAGAGGCTACAAAGTAGGAGGTAGAGGGAAGGAAAACACCCGGTGAGATCATGGTATCGCATGAAGCAGTTGCTGCAACATGATTTCCTCCCGCCGGATTATGAGAAGATATTGTTCCAACAATATCAGCGGTGCCGCCAAGGACAACGTTCCGTGCATGAGTATACGGCAGAGTTCATGAGGTTAGCGGAGCGGAATGATTTGAGGGAGAGCGAAGGTCAGTAAGTTGCAAGGTATGTAGAAGGACTGAAGCTCCAAATTAAAGACAAGATTAGGGTTACGATGGTGAGAACCCTTATAGAAGCAAAGAACTTGGCTCTCCGAGCTGAACTTGTGTTATAGGAACAAGGGAGTAGATATGGAGGAGGACGGAAGGGATATGTAGGCGAAGCTGTGGGTGGTGGTAGTCGGCCGGTATTTGAGAAAAGTAGGACTACACCATATAAACCAACTGAGGACATGTCCAGGAGGGAAGAGAAAAGTGAGGGGAAGAAGCCGATGGAGCAAAAGGGAGCTCAAAGACAGAACAATCCCTATGCCAAACCTATATTGGGAAAATGTTTCCGATGCAACCAACCGGGTCATTGGTCAAACGAATGTCCATCGAGGAAGAGCGTCAACATCCTTGATAGGGAAGATGATGAGGAGATCTGCTGTGAGCCCGATGGAGAGGGAGAATATTATGAGGAAGAAGAAGAAACAGCGGAACCAACATATGTAATTCGGCGCATGATGCTCACCCCGAAGCAAGAAAAGATCACGCAGAGACACTAGTTGTTTCGTACACGGTGTACTATCATGGGAAAGTTGTTTGAGCTAATAGTAGACAACGGCAGTTGCGAGAACATCATAGGAAGGGAGGTTGTGAAACAACTGCAGCTGCCCATCGAGAAGCACCCGAATCCATACACTATTGGCTGGATTAAGGCAGCCGAGAAAATTGAGGTCAAGGAAAGATGCAAGGTACCTTTCTCAATAGGGAAGTACCGCGATGAAGCATTTTGCGACATTGTAGACATGGATGCTTGCCACATCTTGTTTGGGAGACCATGGCAATTTGACGTAGATGCGCAACATGCGGGTAAAGAGAATGTCTACAGGTTGGAGAAGGAGGGTGTGAAGTACACCTTGTTGCCGTTGAAGAGGGAAGGACGAGCTAAAGGAAAGAAGGTTGAGAGTCGATCATTCTTAACTGTCACTCAATCTGAGAAGGAAGTGATGGAAGACTTAAGGGAGTCGCGAGTGGTGCACGCCCTCATCGTGAAAGGTGTGACCGAAGGAGGGGAGGAACTTGATGGAGAAGTGCCAGGGGCAGTGAAGGATCTTCTTAAGGAGTTTAAGGAAGTGGTTCTTGACGACCTACCTGAGGGGCTACCCCCTCTGAGGGACATTCAACACCAGATAGACCTGGTGCCCGGAGCTAGTCTCCCAAACCTCCCGCATTACAGAATGAGTCCCAAGGAAGCCGGGATTCTACAAGAGAAGGTCCAAGAGCTTTTGGACAAAGGGTTCATCCGGGATAGCTTAAGTCCATGTGCGGTTCCAGCGTTGTTAACTCTCAAGAAAGATGGGAGCTGGAGGATGTGTGTTGATAGCCGAGCTATCAACAAGATTACCATAGGGTATAAATTCCCTATACCCCGCATCGAGGATATGTTGGACCGTTTGAGTGGCGCTACTATCTTCTCCAAGATAGACTTGCGGAGTGGATATCACCAGATTCGGATCCGTCCCGGAGATGAGTGGAAGACGGCGTTTAAGACCAAGGAGGGGCTATATGAGTGGCTAGTGATGCCATTTGGGTTGAGTAACGCACCGAGCACCTTCATGAGGGTAATGAATCAGGTATTGAAACCTTTCAATGGTCGTTTCCTTATAGTGTACTTTGACGATATTCTAATATTTAGTAGATCCGAGGAAGAACATTTGGAGCATCTAAAGTGTGTGTTATCTGCACTAAAGGTGAACAAGCTGTTCGCTAATCTAAAAAAGTGTACGTTTATGTCAAGGCGACTGTTATTCCTTGGGTTTGTGGTTAATAGTGAAGGAGTGATGGTGGATGAGGAGAAGGTGAAGGCGATTAGAGAATGGCTTGTTCCTAGAACTGTTATAGAACTGAGAAGTTTCCTCGGCCTAGCTAGTTTCTACAAAAGATTCATTGGGCATTTTAGTACTGTTGCTGCTCCCCTGACTGAATGCTTGAAGAAGGGAAAGTTCCAATGGGGCGAAGAATCTGAATCGAGCTTCATGAACTTGAAACAGAGATTGTGTAGCGCTCCTGTACTAGCGCTACCGGACTTTGAGAAATTGTTCGAGGTGGATTGTGATGCCAGTGGGGTTGGAGTTGGTGCAGTACTATCACAAGAGAGAAGACCAATAGCCTTTTACAGTGAAAAATTGTGTGAAGCAAGGAGGACTTGGTCTACATATGATAAGGAGTTCTACGCCGTGGTGAGGGCCCTTAAAGTGTGGGAGCACTATTTGGTTGGGAAAGAGTTCATTTTGTATTTGGATTGTGGGGCTCTTAAACACTTGAGTGGTCAGACCCGAATTAGTAAGGACATGCACGCCAGATGGATTGAGTTCTTGCAGAGATTTCCTTTCAGATTGATGCACAAGTCGGGTGTGCACAACAAGGTCGCAGACGCCCTGAGTAAAAGAGCGAATGTCCTACTTACTTTAAGTGTGGACATTGTTGGGTTTGAGAAGCTAAGGGAATTGTATGAAAATGATAGCGACTTTAAGGACACTTGGATTAAGTGTACCAACAGGAAACTGTGTGACGACTATCATATCCATGAGGGGTATTTGATGAAAGGGAATCAACTGTGCATTCCTAAAACTTCCTTATGGGAAAAGCTTATCCGAGATCTGCATGGTGGAGGACTGGCGGGACATATGGGTAGAGATAAGACCCTAGCCGCAGTAACTGAAAGATACTTTTGGCCTCGGATAAGAAGAGATGTGTATCGGATTGTGGAAAGGTGCTACATTTGCCAAGTGTCTAAGGGACAATCCCAAAACACGGGCCTATATACTCTTCTTCCCGTACCATCAAACATCTGGGAGGACCTATCGATGGATTTTATACTGGGTTTGCCTCATACCCCACGAGGTGCTGACTCCGTGTTTGTTATAGTTGACAGGTTTTCCAAGATGACTCATTTCATTCCCTGCAGGAAGACCGCAGATGCACGGGCTATTGCGCGGCTGTTCTTCAAGGAAGTAGTGCGGTTGCATGGAGTCCCAAAGTCCATTACTTTCGACAGGGATAGCAAATTCCTCAGTCATTTTTGGAGGACTCTTTGGTATATGTTTGATTCATCATTGAATTACAGCAGCACCGCTCATCCTGAAACCGATGGTCAGACCGAGGTAACTAACAGGACCCTCGGAAACCTCATCAGAAGCATCTGCTGCGAGAAGCCGGGACAGTAGGATCAAGCATTGGCTCAGGTTGAATTCGCTTACAATAGTTCCGTCCACCGAACTATTGGGAGGTCACCATTCTCGGTGGTATACACCAAGACACCACAACATGCGCTGGACTTACTCAAATTACCCAAGGACATGGTGGGTGATGCGGCGGCTAAACATATGGCGGAACAACACCAAGCCACTACTGAGGAAGTTAAATGAAAGATAGAGGAGTCCAATATACGATACAAAGGGGATGCAGATAAGCATAGACGGAAGAAGCTCTTTGTAGTGGGCGATCAGGTAATGGTTTACCTCCGAAAAGAGCGTTTCCCTATAGGGAAATATGGGAAACTTTAACCCAAGAAGTACGAACCCTATGAAGTTGTACATAAGATAAATGACAACGCATATGTTGTACAACTCCCGGAAGATATGAATATCTCCTGCACTTTTAATGTTGCGGACTTGTCACCTTTTCACCCCGATGATACGCCTTTATATCCGGATGAGAACTCGGGGTCGAGTTCTCCATTAGTGGGGGAGAATGATGGAGACACACGGGCGAACATAGTGGAGGACAGAGGCTGACACGGTTCCGGGCACGGCTTGGGACACGGCTTGCAGAACTTTCACAGAAGCTTACACGGGTTAAGACACGGCTTGGGACACGGTCGTGTCCTGCGCTCGTTACATACCTAGTGACATACACGGCTAGAGGCACGGCCGTGTATGCGATAGATTCCAGACGCGTATATTATTATTTATTTCCACGTGTACGCTTAGATTTTCCCCTTTTAGATATTTTACGGGAAGT
>JBBMOL010001456.1:0-38795 GCA_037954665.1 Laguncularia racemosa | reverse complement strand
ATAGAATCCCTATTGGTCTTTTCTCCTGTGATAACCCCGCACCAACCCCAACTCCACTACATGGGCAATCCACCTCAAAAAACCCTTAAAAGTCCGGTAGCACTAATATAAGGGCACTACACAATTGTCTCTTTGGGTCTACAAAACCGCTTCAACCTCTTCCCCCATCGAAATGTCCCCTTTTTTTCAAACATTCAGTTGGGGGAGCAGGGGACTGTGCTGAATGTTTAATAAACCCTCCTATAAAAAGTTAGCCAAGCCAAAAAAAAACTTCCAACCAGCGACAGCTTTTAGGGGGGCCACTCTGTAACCCACTTTCCCATTTTTTCTCACCCAACCACCATCACCCCTTTACTACTGACTATGAACCTAAGGAACAATATCCCCTTGAAAAGAAATGTGCATTTCTTTAAATTGGATACAAAGAGTTAGAAAAGGAGGAAACAATACAATGAAAAAAGGGGTTTAGATAGGGACACCTCAGTGGGTAAAGGGTCATTATTTTGTTGCAGAAAGAAAACATCCGGGAAAAGGGGGGGAAAAAAACAATACCACCCGTGGGAAATTTTAGATTTTGGGGTTTTGGGGAGGGAATTTTTTCAGGGGGCTTGCTAAAGGGAAAAGAAGTCTCAAATGCATTTGATCTACCAATTTGGGACAAACTTTTTGAGGGCCCCAGGAAGATGGGGAAAGGAAATCAAAATCTTAAAAGACCTATCATTAAGGCAAAACTAAAGGAATTCGAATTTTGGGGGATGAGGGCCCTTTTGACAGATTGACCCCCGAAATTATTTATATATTAACCTTGATCCCTTGCCAACAAATTTTTTAAATTTAATTCTTTTTCTTAACTTACAAAAAAAACAATAGGCAAGCCCCACCTATCGTAGTGTAATAAAACGAGTAAGCACAAGGGCGTCCCTCAGAGGGAAAAACCAACAAATAGTACTAACTCCGTTTCCCAAATTTTCCCAACCGCCACTTTTAAAAAAATTTTTTGAAACGTAATTACCTAATCTTTAAAAATAAAAAGCCACTAACAAAAATGGGTTTTTTTAAGATTTATAAAATTTAAAAATAAAATCTAGATTTAGGGTACTCCTCCAAAAATTTGGGACAAAAAAAATGAAATTTACTGGAAGAAAAGATAAAAAATTCATAGTCAAAAACCCGTAAAAAATAGAATTTTCCCTTTTTCTTTGGGGTCTTCAATCCCCTTTTTAAATCGTTTAGAACCCTTTTTTCCCCCCCTGCGTTAAGTTTCAGAGAAAAGTACTTAAATTTTGTAACCTCTTTTTCCAAAGGGCAACAAAGGGCCAATTTATCCCTTTTAAAACCCGGGGTTTGGGAAATACATACACGAGCGGATACACAGTATTGTATCTCTTTCCCGTTACTCATGCTTGCCCCAATGCCCTTTATGTGAATATACACGACCCAATAAAATGGGAGTGTACATTAGCCCCGGTATTTGAAAAAACTTTAAACCCAGCAAAAACTTAGATACACAACAAAGTACATAGGCATGTACTTTGCTCGTGTATTTTCCCAAAACCACCATTTAAATTTTACACAAGCAAAGACAGGGGCGTATATCTCGCTTGTGAAACTTTCCAAATTCTTTTCTTCAAAATGTAATAAACCCAAAACCCTTTTCAAAACTTAACCCGACTCTTCAAAACTCCTTCCCTTAGCTCCAAAATACTCTAGAAGATCCGAAATTAACATTCATTCCATTAACATCATTTTTTCAAAAAATTTATCAAAAAAATTTAAACAGAAAAGGGGCACAATTTCATTACCAGAAAATGGGTTTTTTTTGCCATTATCAAACCTTTTTTTTATTATTCTTGAAATTGTTTTTTCCCAACAAGCACACTTATCAAAATTTTAGGGCAAGGGACAAACTCCCTAAAAACTCAACTTGGGGGTTTGTTAAAAAACGCAATCACCCCAAATTAAAACCCTTTTTTATCCCGACTCTTCCTTTTTGATCAATTAGGCAAGTGAAAAAAATCATTACTGTATAGAGTTTAAAAAACGGATATCGTTCCCTCAGGGATCTACAAGGGACTAATTTCTAACCTCCCAAAAGACTATCTAACCGCATAATTTTTGAGGAATTGATTTAACCCAAAAATTTCCTAAAATTAAACTAAAATTTTCTAAAAAGAACTGAAAAACAATGAAAAATCAAACAAAGAGTTAAATTATCAAAACCAAAAGTTCCAATGCATACCCTTTTTCCTTATACTCAACTAAATTTCTATGGGAAAATTTAATCCTTAGAAAACTAATTAAAAAAACGAAATTTTCCGATCCGTGGGGGACTAACCTAATTCCCAAAGTTTTCTTTTTTAAAAACACTAAACCCCAATTCTAACCATATTAAAAAAAGATCCCTCTTTTATTAAAATAAAACATAAAATTTCATACTAAACCACAACCCCCCCAAATTTGATTAAAATTTAATATACCCCAAACTAATTGGAAAAAATTATGCTTTCTACCTAGATTGGGATCAAGCCTTTTATCCCCTGTATGATCAAATTTAAAAAAAGAGTTTTCCAAACCAAATATCAAAATCAAAGTAATCAAAAGCTGGGGGCCAAAAAAATCAAATCAACAATAAAAATAAACAACTGGATGAAAACAGAGAAAGCTCAATCGTCATTAATTTTTCAATAAACCCAATTTTAAATAGTAAAAAGACTTTATAAGATCCGGGTATGGAAAAAATTTTCTACACAGGTTCTTTATAGGAAAAAAAACCCAAAAAGGGAAAAAACAAATCCCCTTTTTAAAAACCCCCCCAGAATTAAAAACTCAAAATTCCTTTTTACTGTGTTGTTTCCCCAAAATTCTAGATGTGTTTTCTGCCTTCCCCCAAAACAAATTTCTCCCCTCCCTTTAAAAAAACGACTATTTAAAAACCCAGGGTAGCTTCCTTCTGGCGTGTAGGAGATACCTTCAAATAAAGGGCAAAGACTTAAAATTTGATTTGAAGATATCTTTCCTTCGATTTAACCCCACGGTCCCTACTACAAAGGGGGTGTAGATAAACCGGTAAACCTCTAAATTTATTTAACTCGGGGGGTGTATTCCCACAAAAACCGTTGTAAAAGCCCCTGTATTCCTCTGTCTTCTTTATTTTTTCATATGCATGGTTGGTTACACTGGTTGGTTTTTCTAACCGTGGGACTGGGTTTTCCTGAAAAAAACTTCTTCCACGCTGATTTCCCTTCGGATACCGGGCCGTGTAATCCGAACCGTGTAGTCTTTTGATTCCTTCACACGGCCATTTGTAAACCGTGTGACTTCCTTTAACTTCAAAGCATTCCCTTTTTACTTGCTTTTATCTCCAATTCGTTTGAATTTAAATACTTTTCATCAAATCATCCTTTTCCACACCTGAACATGAAATATAAATCAATTAAGCATCATAATCTTATATTTTCACGCCCAATTATCTCAAAAATTGACTTAATCATCTCCAATATAAGAGTTAAAATAGATTTATCAAATTTCCCCACACTTAAGCATTTGCTTTTCTTCAAGCAAATTACACATATGGAAGTCTCAATTCTCAGAATTCTTAAAACTCAGGAAGAAATTCAATCATTAACGCCACTTTATACCAGGATAGCCACCATTTTCCACAATTCGCCTTTCTTATCACTCAATCTTATTAAGCACTTGTATTCAAAATACCAACAGTAGATTTCCAGTATTAATCCAAGTAAGTGAAACTTTTACCCTTTATCATTTAACCAAAAATCTCAAAGTTAAGATCAGACTTACAATCATAGAACTCAGGCATATGCATCCACTTATTTCCTGGATCTTTTTCCCCTTTTTGGATTGGGAGTTTAACCTTTTAGTACCTTTTCTTAGTCAATTACCCATGTAACGATAATTTTAATCGATAATCCCAGGCTCGTCACCCAAGTTAACAGATGTTATCCCCTCAAGCATAGAGGGCGTCCCTCAGATTTACTTGTTCGGGTTAAATTAACTAATCAATTCCTTTCTTTTAGTGAATAAGACGGTTTCCTTGACCAGTAAGTCCCAAACCAAACAATCTTAGGCTACTAGGTTTTAAGATACCCCTTCGAACCTTACCACTTCGAATCCTAATATTCTAATTTAAAGCCTCATTTAGTTCAGTTTTCTCGGATTTTACTCATAACCCTTGTAGCGAGCTTTCAGCAAATGATCCCGAGTTCATGACCCAAGTCAATAGATGTTATTCCCCCCGAAAGGGCACCCCTCGGACTTAATTACTCGAGTCAATGAGATCCACTTCTAAACTATTTGTTATTGTTCATCATTTTTTTTTTCATAAAATTCCCCCAATTTGTGTTCTTTCCTTTTTTGTGGGGGAAAATCCCCAAACTATGATATCACTTTTTCCTTAAATTAAAACGCAAAATCAATCCAAAAACTAAAATGAAAGCCCAAAAAAACAAAAAAGCTCCCCACAGGGAACCCATACAAACCAAAAAAAGAAAGAGAATACAAAATAAAAAAAATCAAAATTCAAAAAATTTCCCATAAATAATTCCTATACAAGGGGAATTTTTCATTTTTCCCTGACAACTATTTCTCATCATCTTTTAAGCTTCAAAATGTTACTTAAAAAAGGGGAAATTGACATTTTAAAAACCATAATTCATTGCTCTTGTGATATTTTTCGTTTTTTCCTCAACCGAGGGTTTCAATTTTCCTTTTCCTCACCCCCCAATCTTCTAAAAACCCCTTTCTAAAAACTATTTCCCAAAAAAATTTCCCCAGTAAATTTTCCCTTTTTTTGGGAATCCCCAAAATTTTTCACCCCAATTCATCATCATCCCTATCAAACTAAATTTCAAGAGGATCCTCCCAAAAAAAAATCTTGCATAACACTCTTCCCCGACCCTTCAAAAAAAACTATACAAACATTATCACCCGGCTTTTAAATTTTGTTTTATCGGGGGGGCTTCACCATTAGCTATCCCCCCCCAAAACTCAAAAAAAACTTCCATCTGCCCCATAAAACCAGCTCTTCGCCAAAAAAAAGGGGTTTTAAAATAAAGGGGGCCCCCCATCTGCATTATTTTAAAAGGGTTTAAAAAAAAAAAGGGGGGAAAAATAAAGTTTTTATTTAAAAACCCAAAGCCCCTAAAGGGGTTCCCTAAAGGGGTTTTATCGAGCTCTTTCTTTTCAACTCATCCCGTTTGTTTGGGGTCCCCAAAATTCATTTTTTAAAAAAAAAATGGCATCGGGTTTTTGCTCCTCCGAAACCCCAAAATTTCCCCCCCTTGGGGATTTTCCCCCCCTTTTAAACAGGGGAAAAGAAATACCCCCCCCTTTAGCTTTTTGGGGAAAACTTGTTTTCAAAATCCCCCGAACCTCCCCTCCAACAACTCAGTAAGTATCTTCCAACCTTTTTTTTCAAAGCAAACCTTTAAATTTCCTTTTCCCCGGGCATCTACCAAAAGTTTCCCCCAAAAAAAGGGAAATTTTTATATTAATTTTTTAAAAAACTTTTTTAAAAATTCCCGAATGTTCTTGACCCTTATCCTTTTTTTAGACCTCATAAATTGGGGGGTTTTATTTTGGAGGGATCTTTTTTTTTTCCCTTCAACACACTCTTTCTCTTTGATCTCCTCAGCCCCCGTGTTCCTTCTCACACCCCCTTCTTCTTTCTTCTCTTCAACCCCTTTTTTCAAGTGCCAACCCCTTGCACGCCAATAGTGTCAGATTTCAATACCTTTACCGCTCCTTAGTAGTCACTGCCTTTAAGCCTGTTCCCGATGATTGGTTCGGTGTTCCTCCAGGCCTAGGAACCCTGGCGGTCATTCTAAGAATTTTGCTATCCTGAACAACCTATTTCCAACGTTATGAATGGGAACGCCTCATGATTCCTTATAGCCTGCCTCTGTGGATTGTTGCTGCTCAGATGTTTGGATAACTTGTAGAATCATGTCCTCTAGATTTGGACTTCTTTTCTAGAAGAGTGGTCGGAGGAAGGCCTTTGGAATCCCGGTGTAGGTGCATTGCCCAGAGGAATTGTGGATTACTCCAAGAAAACATAGGGGTTGATTGCGCAACTCCGATTATAGTTTGTTTGCTGTAAGGTTGTCTAGGCCTTAGTGTTTGATTGTACGCAATCAGACAAAATTAAAATCCTTTGTACCCGACTCTCCTTGCTATCAATTAGGTCCAAGTCACCTATCGATTACAATAGTATAGAGTTGAGTTCAGGTATCGTCCTCCCAAGATCAGCCAAGTTACTAATACTAACCTCAAACCGACTATCAACCTCACAATTTCTAGTGGAATTGACGATTTTAAAACCAAATTACTCAGAAATTAAACTAAAATATCTTAATAGAAATGAAATCAATGGATATCAAAACAATGAGTTAAATTATCAAATTCACTTCCACGCATACCCCACCTTAACTACTCATCTAATTACTATGCGACTACAATCCTTAGGAAACTAATTAAAGAATGACCTGAAAAATCCCTGATCTGCGGGCATCTAACACAATGTTAATGTTCCTTCCGAAATCACTAACTCCCTAATCCAACCGTATTAACCAAGATCCCTCTTTTATTAACAACCAATCAGAATAGCAAGATTATACACCACAACCCTCAATTAGATTAAATTCATTACATTCAATCTGAATCGGAAACTTACGCTTTCTATCCTTAGTTTACTACAACCTTTTCATCCTATGTATATCTATTCAAACAAGAGATTTTCCAATCATCTTATCCGAAATCAATGAAATCTAATGCTGGCCAACATCAATCAACAAATAATAATAATTAACATGATGAAATAGATATGCTCAATCGTCATTAATTTGAAATAAAATCATTGTCACATATAATCAACTTTCGTAAGATTCGGGTACATCTCTAATTACTACACATGTTCTCAAAGAATATCAAAATGAAATAATCAAATCCATGTTGAAACACTATCTAGAATTAAAGCTTCGAAAGTCCTTTGTTGCTGTTGTTCTCCAAAATTCTAGTACGTATTTTCTCTACCTTCTCTCCCTTCTTACTCTCTGCTTCAATGACCGACTATTTTAACCTAGGGTTCAGCTTCCCCTCTGGCGTGTAAAGATATCCTGCAAATATGGAACAAAGATAAAGATATCTTTCCCTTCGACAGATACAACTGTACATACTACAACGCGTGTAGACAAACCGTGTATGTCTCTAGTCTTGAACCTGGCTGTATATCCCACAACGGCCTGTGCAATAGCCGTATATCTCTGTCCTTCTTTCGTAAATTTGATACAACTTTGTGTAAATCCAACCGAGTGACCTCCTCAACATGCATAACACTTTGAATCCTACACAACGGAGGTGTGTATTCCCAACCGTGTACTGTTCTATCCTGAAAACTAACTTCTTCACGCTATACACGTCTATACCCGGCTGTACTCCGATCACCGTGTAAATTCTCCTGGCTTCTCCATTCACACGCCATATTATCAAACCGTGTGACTTTCCCTTAACTCTCACTCAGACAATTATACCCCCTTTTTCTTTTCTGTCTGCACTTTTATCTCCACTCATCCTTTGAATAAAAATATTTTTACATCAAATCAATCTTTTCCATCCACAACTAAAACATGAAATATAATCAATCAACAGCATATAATCTTTATTTCTCGCCCAATGTATCTCAAAATATTGACTTTAATCTTCTTCATTAAATAAAGTTAAAATAGATTTAAAATCAAACTTCCCCACACACTTTAGCATATGCTTGCGACTCGCTCAAGCAAATTCAACACATATCAGAACATCTCAATTCTCAGAATTCTCTTCAAAACTCAAAGAAATTTTCAATCATAACCCACTTTATACCAGAGAGCCACCATTTTCCAAATTTCGCCTTTTATATCACTCAATTCTTAATAAGCGAACTTGTATCAAAATACCATAGTAATTCCAGTTTAATCCAAGTAAGTGAAACTTTTAACTTTATACCCATTTATCCATTTTACAACCAATAAACCCTCAAAGTTAAGATCAGACTTACGCTATCATAAAACCGGCATATACATCCCTTTTTCCTGGATCGTATTTTCGCCTTTACTGGATTGGGAATTCAACCTTTTAGTACCTTTTCTTAGTTGCAATTAACCACATGTAGCACAACTTTATAAATCGATAATACCCGCCTCGACACCCAAGTTAAACATACGTTATCCCCCTCAAGCTTAGAGGGCGTCCCTTGGATTACTTGTTCGGTTGAAACATCAACTAAACAATACCCCTTTTTTTCTTTTTTTTATTGAATTAGAGCGGTTTCTTGCCAAGTAAGTCCTAGACCAGACGATCTTAGGCTACAGGTTTTAAGATACACCCCTCGAACCTCTAAACACTCAATCCAAATATTTCTAATTTAAAAAGCCTCATTAGTCTCAGTTTTCTCTCGATTTTACTCAAAACCCTTGTAGCGTAGCTTCAGCCCATGATCCCGATTTCATCACTCAAGTTCAATAGATTTAATTTCCCCCAAACAGAGGCAACCCTTCGACCAATTCAATTACGAGTCAATGAGATCCACTTCTAAACTATATTAGTTATGCTTCATAATTTTTTTTTCTTCTTTTCTTTCAAATTACTCCCAACTTTCGTGTTCTATTCCATCTATTTTTGTAAGGGAAATCCACCAAGCGATAAGTATCACTTTTCCTTTCTTTCAGATGCAAAATCAAATCCTAAAACTAAAATGAAAGCTAAATAATCGAAATAAGTCTCCCTCACATGGATACCATCACTATACCTCTTCTAAAAAGGTAAAAAGAATACAAAATACAGAGAATATGCACCAAATTCGAAAGAATTTCCATGAAATAGCTTCCTATGCAAGTGGAAGTTTATATTTCCTGAGCAACCTAACTCTCATCATCAATAAGCTTCCATAATGTTACTTAAACAAGGGAAATTGAGCATTCAAAACATTTAAAATCCATTAAGTATCATTGCGTTCTTCGTGATAATATTTCTGAGTTCTTTCTATTCCCTTTCCCACACTTAAAATCAGGACAATTGTCCCCAATGTCTGGCCCACAAAGTACACGAAAGAAAGAAAATAGAAACAAGGAAAAATAAAAGGAGACAAGAAAAAGGAAACTTCGCCCTGAAATCTATAAGTGGCAAGTCTTCACAAGGGGACACACTTGCCAGTGCAAACATCCTCGAATCATCCTATCGAATCATCAAGCGTTCAACATCCAATCCGCAACCATCGCAATAGGCTAAAATGTATAAAAAATAAAATCCTAAAAACAAAACACACTAAAAGAAAACTAAAGAGATGAAGTATCAGGCTAAAACAAATAACCACCAATCCATAATCATCAAAGTTTATCACAATATCAAAGTCACCAGAAAATAGCTTAATAGAAAACAATTTCAGTATAGACAGACAATAACCAAACAGGTTGCGGAAAAATCAGTCATCACATCCTCTCAGACTCATAGTCTCATCGGTCGTATCTTCGCCTCAACAACCATTCGTTCGCTCCTTACCGTGCTATTGGGGGCTTTCTCTGATGGACAGTGGCGTGAGAGACAATCCTCCCTCAGTATGCCGTCTGTCGTCTGCATCGTTTCGGGAAGGATCATGTCTTCTTCGCATTGAGCCTTGGCACAGGAAGAGAACGGAATGACTAAACTCTCACCAAGCTTGGTGAAGCAATCGATTCAAAAACTTCTTCGCAATCCCTTCTGCCATTTTTTTTTTTTTTTTTTTTTTTTTTTCGTTTTTTTTGCCATCTTATGATCTTCTGCTTCATCAGCTTCTTTTCTGCTTTTTCTTTATTTCCTCCTCCACATCATGCATAGCTTGAGAAACCATCTCTACATCTGCACATTGACGGATGGTTCACCTGGCAGGTTCATCGGTTCCACCTTCTTCCCTTACCCCTTCTCACTCTTCACGCCACGTACAATTGGGGGAACATTCCAATCGATTAATATCCTAGGCCTTCTAACTTCAGAGAATTGCCCAATGAAAATCACTATCGTGCTCGAAATGGAATAACCCAAATTTTCTAACATTCTAATGAAAATTAAGCACCTAGAAAACCCCTATATCGCTCCACTTCTCAGCCTGCGCGCTGAAGACAAAGTGTCAAAACCACCCACATTGACGCGGGTTTCAGTATGCATCCGACACAAAACTGAAATACAGTCTTACTGTTATAGAAACACGCCCTCTGGCAATGAGAAATCCTTACCCATGTTACCACAATGGCGCATGCCACTAATGTAATGACTATATATGATGTATCTTCTATTACTGACATCTGCAGAGGCCCTTAGTGTGAGACGGCGAGCTATAGCACACAATTACCATACTGAGTCCATAAAGGATAGAATTCTCGTATGCGGCCCCATTAGACAAACCGACAAGGCCTGAAACTCATGAGACTTTCCGAAGAAAACCCCCATCATAAGATGCCCTATAATCTAGTCCTCTAACACCAGTCATGGACATACTTATGATGTACTACTCAACACATGGCCGTAACTCACTCAACTTTCGTTTTCTCAACGACCAGCATTCACTGCATTACCTGACAATCTTGCGAAGGTGGTAAGAAAGTAAGAATGAACATCCTCATATAAGTCTTCTTCAGATCAATGAATTAGGTGAAACACCAGCCGTTCAAGTCTAAAGCCTTCTCAATGTTGGAACCAACCCAAATCTTCTCAAAACTCCAGTTCCTCCACACACCACATTCGTTTGATGAGACCTTTTTTACTTTAATAGGGTAAAGAGTTCTTTAATATACCTTCTCCTCCTCGAAATATTTATCGGATCGAAGAGCTGCAGATTGCTTGAACTACCTGTTTCGGATCGCTCTTTTCTCTTTTGAGAGTCACCAGTTCTTACGCATGGCAATTTGTCAAAAGAAATCAAAGCACACAACTCTTGATCATACCAAGAAAAAAAAGCGGTGTAAAAACAAACAAGCCCTAGGTATTACATCTCAAAATAACCAACAATCGCAAACAAGGGACTCTACCCATTAGCTTCACTAAGCCTCAAAACACATCAAAACAAAGTTCCATATCATACACAGTCATCTTGGTTCACGGGATATATCTGTACCGTTATAATCAGAAAAATCCCCAGCCAAAAATTGAAAAAAACAACTCATAAACGCCATGTATCGCAAGAAATTTTGAGAGAATCTAGCAATCACAAAAATATGCACTAACGCTGCTTACTACAAAATCCCTTTAGCATTGCAATCCCAAAAATACGTTACCAAATCACAAGGAAGACACGCATAGATTACGGTTGAAAACACCTAGATTTTTTCACTAATCCAAACAGCGATCGAGCAATGAGAATGGAAACTTCACAAATCGCAAGGAAAAACATCATCCATACTCAGATAAACAACAAGCCTACTAGGTTCATTATCCTCCACCAAGTTATAACACCCCATTCACATGGAAATTCTGACATTGAGTGAGTAAAATAGAGAGGAAGCAAGAAAAGGAAAAAGAATGAGAAAGAATCGTTACCTTTGTCAAGTCAACAGGAGAGAGGGAAACGAACAAGGAATGGATCATGGAAGATGTATAGATAAGAATAATGAAATAATATGAGAGTTAGTGAAATATGATGGTAGACCTAGAAGGAAGTTATCAAAAGGCAAAATATCCCGTCAACGTATGCAAGTCCCCCATACCACGTAGCTGTCAATTCGCCGGTAATGCCTAATCTGCGAAAGCACGGGTATAACTACAACGGCCGTACGGTGTAATACAACCGTAGCACCCTCACCTTTTCTTAGTTAGAAAACTTACCTCTTATACGTCGACCATACACTGCCACGTAAGTCTTTACAGCACCGTGTATTCCTCTGTGCTCGCTCCCCATACAACGGATTTTGATAAACGACCGTATCACCTTTTGCCTAGTGTGCATACATTTGTTCTAAAATTTCCTGTATACATCCGTCAGGACATCACGGGCGAATTCTTTTGACCGTGTAATTACGCCTGTGGATCACCCACTTCCTCTACACGGTGCACATATCACTCCCGGTATTTAATTCCCGTGTTCTCCAGAAGTTAAAAATTCTTCCTTGCTCTAGATCATTTCTTGAATCCATCTCCTTCTAAAAAGCTCTTCATAATTCCTTCCTCTGCACCAACTTTGGAAACGAAAAAAAATATGGTGATAACTCAAAACGTCAAAATGAAACTACCTTAATTACATGGTTGCCTCCCATTAAGACGCTTAATGTTTAACTCGTTTGCTCACGAAATGAAGCTCCTTTGTATTAGTCATTCCAACAGGGTGAGTCCCTAAATCTCCTTCTGGCCCTCTTTTACTCCCCATTGATCCCAAATAACAGCCATCACGCTGTCACAATGTTGAGTTGCTTGAAAGTGTGCCCATCCGGGTGTTTCCGAGATTCAACAGCTCCAGGGGAAAAACTTGTGTACTTAAATGGTCCAGATCATCGCGATCCTCAAATTCCCCGGAAAAAATTTCAGCCGCGAGTTTAACAAAAGCACGTATCGTCCCTCAGCGAATGTTCGGATGATGAATCCGCTGGTTGTATAACCTCATCACCTTCTCTTTATAAATGCCCATGTTATCATAGGCCATCGCGCGCCATTCATCTAAGTTCGGTTTAAACCAAACACCTCTTTTTCTAGCCAGCTATCTAGATCCATGTTGAGAGTACGCATAGCCCAAAAGACTCGATTTCTTATCCACCACCCACTGGAAGGCTGAAAACTTTCCCAAACACTAGTTGGTATGAAGTCTTGTACCACAACAGTAGTTTTGAAAAATGCATCCTAGTAGCCCCCCACAATTGCCATCGTCTTAGTCTTTTTACTTTTTTCCGACCAGTACTCTTCGGTGGTCTCGCTTAAACCACTTCTTTTCATCAAGTAACACTTCTTTTTGGAGTTCAATACAGGTTTAATACTTCCACTTGACCACAAGGGCCTACGTCTGAGGATGATAGGGGGTTTCACAATCTATAGGGGTGGATCTCCACTGATATGACCGCACAATCATCCACTTTCCTCCAAACAGCCACATTAACACAAGAAAATATGTTCCCTCCAATCCCAACATAAAGAGCCTCTTTTGTGCTCACCCCTAATCTAGAAAAAAAATTTCTTCTAAGTCAATCTTTCACCTACCTACTTCTGGCATCACATTGGTGGACCAAAGCTTGGGCTTCTTACTCACCGCACATTTGTACACATAATCCACTGCCATACGATATAACTTATTCTCGAAAGAATTTGAACCCCTCGAATCGATCCCTCCCACCCGTCGAAATGCAAGTCTCAACACTCCTAAATGAAGTTCTGGTGGCATTCTCTCTCACGACATGGATATACTAACACCACTAAAACTTGGCACCTAATCACTATGTCTTCACAAAACTGAATGAGTTCCTTTGAATATTACTTGGAACCAAAAAACATCCTATTTGCCAAAACCTATGTAGGCTTCCCATCTACACTATAATGACTCACTTTATTGGTCCTCGGTGTGACCATTGCATCTTTCAACCTCTTCTAGCCTTCTTATGCTGTTCGGTCTACACAGCTGTCTAATACACTTTTGATCTCACATCAAACACAAAGAGAGAATGGTTCCTCTCCAAATAGTGCTTTAACTCAGCAAAGAAACCCCGATTCTTAATTTAGCTGAGAGTTATTTTGCGATCACTCTAGGAACGTACTTTGCAACAAGATAGTTAGCAAAATCAGCCAAACTACAAGATCGAAGTGTCCACTTAAACCTCATTCTAATCTGATTAAGTCCTTCTCCTCCTAGGAAACACCATCAATCGCAGCTTCAATCCATTTTCTCCAATGCGTTCTCCAATCGAGAAAGATGATACAGCACTAATTTCCTCCGCTCCCTTTTTTTCTCTCCACGGAATCCCTCCAAATCGAATTCTTGGAGAACAATATCCACCTACAAAAACCGAATGATCGCAGTATTGGCTTCATGTCTAGAAAATAAAACCTAGAACTTATGGATCATTGTAAACAAATAACCTTAGACAAAATTAAATAAACATGAAACTTGTCAAAAAAAAGCAAAAATTACAGCGTCACAGAAATTTCCTTTTTTCGGGTCAGTTATTCTCTTGAGCACACTATGAGGGACTTAACTCAGCATAAATAAACAGGTCGAGATACAGTCTTAGTCCCAACCTTTGTCCCAAAACCGCTACCACCAGCCAAAATCACTGCATCACACATTATTCGAAAGGAATATCCACAATCACAGAGCCACCATGATCGGTCCTTCTGAGGTCCAACAATTCCTTAAGCTTAGTGAACACGCATTTCGGAAATGGCATACATTAGATGTAAATCAATGGTAATGACCTTTTCTAATAACCGTGTACAACGACGAGACTATTATTACTGCGATTCCATAATGAATCCTTCTATAAAAAGCCACATGCACCAAGAAAACTCCCAAATGGCTCATACACAGAGAAGCGGTGGTGGAAGTATTTGCAATTGTCTCCCACCTTACAATAATCCACCTTCTGATTTCCCTCTATTAGAAATTTTAACGGCCTAAACCAATACCCTCCTTCACATAAGTGACTATTTCTCCTTCCTCCCAATTCAACAACCAATTTGTCTCTTCACATCGAATCAACACTCTCTTCCAATTATTGAGACAAGAATCAACAGGAATCACCAAAAAATCAGGAAAAAATCGTCCATTAATAGACTTCCATAACGATGCCTCTAACCAAATCCTCACATAAATGCTAGCAATACACCGCTAGAACACGAGCCGGTGCGACGTTGACATAGCCCAAAAGCATCACCTATATTGCGAAAGTGACACGAAGGGACAGTAAGTAGTCAATTCATGAGTCTCTACAGACACGATTTGACTGAAAATATACCGACATACCGCTAACGAAACAGTAGTATAGATTCCTGCTATACCCTGCTACAATTTGATCCACAAACAACGGAGAGAGGAAATGATCCATGATTGCGAGTTAACACTCTCATTCAGATCCGAGTGCTCATCATCGATGCACACTTTCGCCATCAAACCGTAACAGAGTCTCATGGATACAATCTGTTTCCAATTCATTACATGGCGACACACTACAGTCATCCCTACCCATTCTTGGTACCACCTTATAACAGGCTTACTCAAGAAACTGTCGAATAGGGTAGTATCTTAACCCTGCATCCAAGAGCTTAATCACCTCCTTACTTGACCAATTTTACTTTTTTTTTCATGTTAAGGTTTATACCTCTTTAGTTGCACCACAGGTTCTTGAAATCCTCCTCCAACATGATCTATAAGGTACACAACAAGAAGGACTAAATACTCTCACACATATAGTCACATATTCGTTCCAGCAAGAAAAACATATGTGCTCCCCTTCAAGCGACCCTTATTAACTATCCCTTTGCTCCCATTGTCAGACCATCTGAAATAATGACAGGAGTTTAAGAGTCGGCCTTCCAAAAAGTCATATTCATGTACTCAGGAGTTGATTCAACTACAAAGTTCTGGGGGGTTCCTCAACCGACGTTTCACAATCTTCCCGTCCTAACTGACCCCCAATCTTCTCAAACCCCTGTTCACAAACACTTCCCTTCACCCAAGAAGCTCTCACACACGATCTTTCACATTTCTTGAATCTCACCACAGTTTTCACTCACATCATATCATACAATTCTCTATCAAACTACAATTCAAACGTAGAACCTCTACACATCACTCTGGCTCACACTCATGACCGTGCGACTACAGTCAACACAACTAGTATACAAACATTATACGTCGCGATCAAAGTAGTTTTTTCAGTGCTGCTAGAATTCACGACCACTATTCACCTGCCCCCACTCTCAAAACTACTTCCATCCGACCAACACAATCACGAGCTCTTGCCGTGGCTAAATGTCGTACCTACAAGATCAACCGGGGCCATCCCACATCTGCATTCATTATCTAAGATTACAAAATCAACATCATGGAAGCAATGAAAGTTTTCTACCCTTAACCAGGACTCTCATGATTCCTCTAGGGAACTTATTCATAGCAAGATCATAGCCAGTCATACTCAGACACCATCGATAGTTGCTTTTGGAGATCATCTCCCAAGTTTTAGTTGCTTACGAACCGCATAGTATGACACAAGGTTTAAGCTCGCATTCGCCGAGATCCGCCAAAAAGGCACTCTCCCATCGTAGGTCACCCTAACTTAAGCATGGAGATATTAAAGCTCGAGCCCAGATCCTTGAGCGTTCTTGTGCACTTGTATTTTGCAAAAACATCCGCCGAACACTCAGCTCCAACTACCACAACAGTAGAAAGATATCTTCCAACCGACTCTTCTTATTCGAACAAATACCTTTAGCTAATTTCCGTATCCCTGGGCATCGTCTGTGCGCAAGAGCTTCCACAAACGGTATGTCTGACGTCAATTCTTAATACATATTTTATCAAACTTAACCGGAAGGGAGGCTCTTGAGATCCATTATCCGTTTTTCAGATGTCCCCGGATACATTGGAAGGCTTAGGCTGAACAAAGTATGCTTTAACTTTACTCCCCTGAAGCACACTCTTTCTCTTTACGATCTCCTCAGCCCCTTGTTTCCTTCTCAACACCCCCTTCTTCTTTCTTCTCATAACAACCCCTTTTTCAAGCGCAAACCCCTGTGCACATCCCCCGCAAACGGCCCAAAACCTTGATGATTTCATCGCAATCACACAATTTAACAAATCCTTTGTACTGCCAATAGTCTCACAATGCCAATTCTTACCGCTCCTTTCTGAGTCCTAGCCTTAACCTGTTCCCGGGATTGGGTTTCGGTGTTTTTCAAGTAAACGGATCCTTGCGGTCTTCTCATCTGAAAGCAATTTTTGCTATCTGACTCCCTCCTGGTTACAAGTCTTATGCAGATTATGCCTGCATGATAACCTTAGACGCTGCCTCTACTGTGAATTGTTGCGCGTTGATTCGGATGTTTTGTGATGAACTTTGAATCATTTCGCTCTAGAAACTGGACTTCTTTTTCTAGAAGTGTGGTGAGAGGAGGCCTCTGAATCCCGTCAGGTGCATTGACCCGAGGATTTGAGATTACTCCATAAAAAATGGGTGATTGCGCCAACTCCGGATTATTGGGTTGCTGTAAGGTTGATCTGAGCCTTGTTAGTTTAACTACATAATCAATCTGCTCCTGTAGTCTCTGTGCCATGAATCGGTTGACATGAAACGGTTTGAAATATAGGGGTATGGTGCTAGACAGATCTTTGCCATTCCCATCTGACCTTTGCAAGCTGAGTAGCAGTCGACCTTTCTCGTCTAATTAGTGTGGTACATCTATGCGTCCACTTCATCGAACACCTTCCCTCTTCTCGGTCTTCTCTGGCGTTTTCTCCATAATGGTATGTTCTTCATTGCTCTGTTCATCAAACAATTCTAATGTCTCCTTTGCGGAGTCTTGACACGACATGTGCCACGTCTGAGCACACATGATAGTTTGGTCTAGCTCGTAATAGTCAAGGGCCAGAGAGAGTAGAACGCAGTTGTATAGGCTTTGCATAACGCACCGTAGCAGTGATGTGTGTGTGATATCAGCGCGGCGCTAAAGCAGTGGCCGAGTAATGTCCGGCAAACCAAGCTTTTCATGGAGTGCTCATTTTCCAACTGAAGAACATGTGATATCTATGTCCCAACCTGGCATGTTTTAGAAGCGGAAAGTATAGTCTCTCTAAAAATAGTTTCCCGCCACTGGTCTCGTAAGTCGTCGATGAGTCCCTTCACAAAAAACTGAAACCACTGCCGTGATCGCTTTTTCCTACAGTCAAACTGTGTAAAGGAAACAGACGAACTTTGCGCCTCATATCCGGACACCCCCTTCTGTTCAAATACGTAGCAACACAAAGCTAGGAAACATCAGAATACACAAGCATGAAGGTCTCCCATGTACATATCCATACAAATTGGCATGATTGTGGATCAATTCATTTAGAGCCTTGTCTTCAAAAGTGTTGGCCTCTATTGCAGGCACTCACTATACACGACCGTACTAACCCAAAGTAGGCCTAGCTACAGAACCATGGTCCTAATATCAGACCTCCGCCATTGCTTCAGTATGAGATTGCGCTGCTGTTACAACTGATTGACTGTTACTTATCTAAACGAATTCTCACTCTCACTCAACAGCATTCTCTTCTCTCACAGCATTCCACTCTTAATTTCCTTATACTGTCCGATCAATCTCTAGTCGAATCAAGGATTTAGAAGAAAAACCCTGTTCATAAAACTGCATAGAAAACAATTTAATTAGTTCCCTTTATAAGAAAGTAAAACCAAAGGAAAACAAATGAAAAGAAAGAAATGGTCAGATTAGTCTTCATCGTTTTAGTTGTTTCTTAATACACGCCGTTCCCAACGGCCTTGCGAACAGTCGACAAAAACTTGTTGATGTATCGCAATCACACAATGTAAAATCCTTTGTACCACCGACTCTTCCTTGCGACATCAATTAGGCAAGTAGCACCTATCGATTACAATAGTATTAGAGTCGAGTTCAGTAACGTCTTCCTCAAGGTTCTTCACACAAACTACTAATACTAACGCGTCAAAACCAGACTATCAACCTTCACGCAATTTCCGAGGCACAAAATTGACATTAACCAAACATACCTAGAATTAAAAACAAAAATATCTAATAGAAATGAAATCAATGGGATATCAAACAAATGAGTTAAAAATCTTAGCAAATTCAAACGTTCCATAACGCATACGCACCCACTCTTATTCTACCTCATCTAATTACTAACCTGTCAATCGCTTAGAAAAACTAATTTTATGATACTGATTATCTCTGATCTGCGGGGCATCAACACTATGTTTAATGATGTTTCTTCCAAAAATCCACTAACCTCCTAATCCTAAACCGTATTAAACAAGATCACCACTTTATTAACAACGCCGAGCAATTGGCATCTTTATAACCAACAATCGCCACAATTATAAAAAATCATAACATTCAAACTTTAATGAAACTGACAAGACTTACGCTTTCTATCCAAGATTGCGCCATACATCGGAGCCTTCTTCATCCGATGTATGAACAATTCAAACAGAACTATTCCAACAACTTATCCCCGAAATCAATGTACTCTAATGCAGCCAAACATCAAATCAACAAATTAATTAATCAATAACTGGATAAATCATATATGCTCAATCGTCATTCATTTTGCAAGATAACCTCATTGTCACATAGTAAAACCAAATTCTTTCCCGATAAAGGATTCATAGTACAAAATAATTAGCAACCACATCGTTCTCAAAGAAATAACACAAACGAAATAATCAAATCCATGTGTGAAAACACTTTCATAGAATTAAAGCTCGACAAATTCCTTTAGGATAGCTAGTTTTTCTCCCAAAATCGTCTGTAAGTATTTGTCTGCCTTCTCTCCCATCCTCTTCCACTCTCTCTTCAATCAGAATGACTATTTATCCTAGGGTAGGCTAGTCCTCTCCTGGCGCGTTAGAAGATATCTTCAAACATGACGAGAATTAAAGATAATCTTTCCCCTCCGATAGATACACGGTATAAACTACAAACGGGTGTGTAGATAAACCGTGTATCAAGTACTTCTGAGTCAGTGAACTCAGGGACTGTATATCCCACACGCCGTTTACAAATAGCCGTGTATATCTCTATCTTATTTTCCGACACGTTTGATTTATACACGTTTGTATGTATCTCCAACGCCGTCGAGTGACCCTCCTCAATGCACGGTTGTCTTACACGGGTGTGTATTCCAACCTTGTACTGGTTCTGTCCTGAAAACTTCTTCCACGCTGTATACACGTCTTATACTCGGCGTAATCCGAACCGTGTAATCTCCTGAATTCCCTTCACACGGCCGATTATTAAAACTCGCGTGTGAATTTCCTTTTAACCTTCAAAGCATTCCCTTTATACTTGCTTTATCTCCAATTTTGTCTTGAATTAAATATTTTTTATCAAATCATCCCTTTTTTACACCTTTAACAAGAAAAATAAATTTAATTAAGCATCAAATCTTATATTTTAAAAGCCCAATTATCTTAAAAATTGACTTAAACATCTGCCTCTTTAAAATCGAAATTAAAAAACTTTAACAACCCCCAATCCAAACCCAAAAAATTTAACATTGGCTTGAGGGGGCAAGGGGAGGTTCCGCCAGGGTGACCTAGGGGGCCCAAAAGGGTACCTTTTAGTATGGGGGATAAAAAACATAATAAAAAAAAAAAGAAAACAAAAAGGGTTTTTTAAAAAGGGATCTTTTGACATTTTGAGAAAAAAAAAACCGTTTTTGGGGGGGGGCCCTAGGGTTCATTTTTTGCATACAAAAAATCCCCTTACCCAAATTTTTCTTTGTGAAATTGTGGCAAGAATAAAACATGAGGGGGAAATTTTTAGTCATATAAATCTTACTCTTTTGTTTACAAATTGTTTTTAGTGAGTAGAATCTAAGTACAATTTTTTAGTTACTTTTTTTTCCCACGTAAATTGGGGTTTTAAATATTTCAGTTTTTGACCCTTTTCAATTTAAAGATTAAAATTCTAGTTCATTTGGGGGGTTTTAAATTCCATTGAAGATTATAAAAATTGTTTTTTTTTTTTACATCCTTTTTAAGTGTTCTAAAACTCATAAATTGGATTCCAATTTGAATGATTTTGACAAGCCATTTTGTTGGGGGAGTTAAATTGCTCATGCCTTATGATTGATGTGTTTTCTATTAAATTTTATAAGGCAAATCAATCAACCCTTTTTGGAAACTCAGGTACGGGCCTACAACAATGATTTTTTTTACAAAAAAATTGCAAGGAGGATCCCAAAAGTCTCTGTTACATTTAATGTTATAGACTTGCCCCATTTTCCTATTTACCTGATTATGTTTCTTTATGACCTATCAATTTGAGAGAAAATTTTCCCTTTGAGGCTCGAGGAGATGATAGGAATCAACATCCTATGGGAAACCTATCATTGAGCAAGAGCCAAAGGGTTAAAAAATTTGGCAATGAGGGTCCTTTTTTGAACATTCAAAAACCCAAAAAAGAATATTTGTTTAGTATCTTTTTTTTTTTTTTTTTTTTTGGGAAAAATTTTAAAAATTTTTTTTTTAAAAAAAAATTTTTTTAAATTTTTTTAAATTTTTAAAAAAAGGGGGGAAAAAGGTTTTTTTTTAAAAAGGGGAAAAGGTTTTTTTTTTGAAAATTTTTTTTTGGCCCCAAAAAAATTTTTTTTAAAATTTTTTTTTAAAAAAACCAAAAATTTTTTTTTTTTTTTTTTTTTTTAAAAAACCCCCCCAAAACTTTTTTTGGGGGTTTTTTTTTTTCCCCTTTTTTTTTTTTAAAAAATTTTTTTTTTTTTTTTTTAGGGTTAAAAAATTTTTAAAAAATTTTTTTTTTAAAAAAACCCCTTTTTTTTTTTAAAAGGGGTTTTAAATTTTTGGGGGAAAAAAAAAAATTTTAAAAAATTTTTTTTTTTTTGGAAAAAAATTTTTTTCCCCCCCAAAAATTTTAAAAAAAATTTGGGTTTTTTTTTTGGGATTTTGTTTTTGGGGGGTTTTTTTTAAAAAAAAATTTTTCCCCCCTTTTTTTTGGGGAAAAAAAAATTTTTAAGGGGGAAAAAAAGGAAAAAATTTAAAAAGGGGAAAAAAATTTAAAAAAAAAATTAAAAAGGAAAAAAGTTTTTTTTCCCCTTTTAAAAAAAGGGGGGTTCCCAATTCCCAAAAAAAAAAAAAATGTTTTTTAACCAATTACTCAGTAAAATACTTGCTAACCAGGGTTTTTAGGGACTTTTAAACTTACATTTTGAGATATTGAAAACCCGGAGGGAAACTTTTTTTAGTTTTGCTTTTGAAAGTCGCAAAATCCCTTATTAGAGTAATGAAATTGTGTTTATTGTTAAATTTTTTAGATGATTTGTTGAAAAAAAGGATGTTTAAAGGGAATAATGTTAATTTTAGGATTTTCTAAGTATTTTGGGCTGGGGGAAAGGGAGTTTTGAAATGGGAAAAGTTTGGAAGGAATTGGATACAATACATGTGAAGAAAAGAATTCTGGAAAGTACACAATGAATACACCCCCATGTCCCTTCTTGTGTATACAAAAGTGGATGTCGGGAAAGTACACGATAAAATACACGCCCATGTACTTTGCCGGTATCTAATTTTTTCTGCTGTTCAACGATGTTTAAAATACAGCCCAAATGTACACTCCCTGTACTTGCTCTGTTTATTCACATAAGGAAACTTGGAAGCAACATGAGATACACGAACGGATACACTACCGGTACCCTCTTTTTATTACCAACCCGGGTACATGTATAAATAACCGTTAGTTTGCCCTAGAAAAAAGGGTTACGAATTTTTACTTGCTCTGACCTCATAAAAACGGGGGAAAAAAGATTCGTAAATTCCAAAGGAATTGAAGACCCACGAAAAGAAGATTCTATTTTTAAAGGGGTTGTGACTAGAATTTTATTATTCTTCCAGAAATTTTATTTCTTTTGTAAAATTTATGGAGGAGTAGACTCTAAATCTAGATTTTTTTTCGAAACTTCTCTGTCAGGGTGATGAAGATTGGTTTTTAATGCGAAGTTATTGGCTTTCTTATGATTAATTGCATGCCCTTCAATTGTTCCTTAGATTCATAGATTCAGAATATGATTTATGCATGATATCATATTAGTTAATTGAGAAAATTGCTCTTATGATTAGATTTAATGCAATTAATGAGATTTGATTGTTCTTCTAGAGATAGGAAACAAGAGTCTTCTGTTTACATCAATTATTTTGATGCGAATTCATGTGCTTTATGCAATTCTAGGTTGCTATTAACTAAGGAGAGATCCTATTTGATAAACTAGGATTAGATTAAGTTAATATACTTGAGAAAGTAGTTAACTTGATTAGAGAATTTGACAGTATAAGAAGTCAATTACGAAAATCTTCATAAATCTAATGAATTACATGATAGAGAAGGAGTAGAATAAAATCTAGGTTGCTTTTGCTAATTGATAAATCTTCAGAACCATTGTTGTTAGTGAGTTATTAGTTTTAAGATTAGAGTAATTAAGTTTCAACCAACATATTTAAGCGTCGGTTAGATAATAGGAACAGAGTTAGTACTAGTAGTTGGTGTATCTCTAAGGGATGACCTTGTGCTTACTCGCTATATTACGCTATGATAGGTGTGCTTGCCTATTGCTTCGTAGTAAGATTAAGAACAAGAATTTAATTTATTAAAACTACGATTGACAACGATCAACTCTTATTAAATTCACCTAAAATTTGTGGCAAGGGATTTTGATTGTGATGTGCGTAATATCAACAACATCAAAATCAAACCTAATTCCAACTGGTGCATAATATCTGGTAAACAATTGTTCTTTCTTTTCTATCCTTTTCATGCCATTTTTTTAGGTTCCATTTTCAATTAGGGTTTATGCCATTTTAATCGTGTATCATTCAATCGAATCCTAAATTGCATTGTGTGCTCGTAATTGGACAAAGGCACATCAATATACCTAGAGCAATTGTGTCTGATAGAGATGTTAAGTTCTTGAGTTACTTTTAGGAGACCTTGTGGTGTAAGTTAGAAACTGAGTTATTTTTTTCTACTACTTGTCATCCATAGACTGATGGGCAAATAGAGGTAGTTAATAAGACTTTATCTACTTTACTAAGGCTATCATTCAAAGAACATTAAATCCTGGGAAGATTGTTTACCACATGTTGAATTCGCTTATAACCATTCTATACATTCTGCCACTAAATTTTCACCTTATAAGATTGTATATGGTTTTAATCCTTTAACTCCATTGGATTTAACTCCTTTACCTATGTCTAAGCATGATAATTTAGATGGCAAAAAGAAAGTTGAGTTTGTTAAACAGATTCAAAGAAGGTCCAAGCTCAACATTGAACATGGACGGAGCAATATGTAAAACAAGCCAACAAAGGGCACCGTCAATGATGTGCCTAAAACCAAGGTCTAAGCACATGCAAATGAATCAAAGAAACAACTTCAATTCACAATTAAAAACTGGTTCAATGGAATTAAGAATTGCGTGAACCTAATGGAGATGTAATGAAATCGAATGCTCAACATTGCAATTAACAATCCAACAATGATAATCTTCTCCAATAAACAATAATCACAAGTAATTCCACGTGAATTACACACAGAAACAACAAGATCCAATTTTGTGATCCACTTTCCCCAACAAAATGTTCCATGGTTCAAAATGATGCTAAATTGAAGGTTAAAACTAAGGCTAAAACCAATCAATTAAGCAACAAGAATTTGATTACAAATGAAATCAAATTCGGTCAACAAAATAACCAATTCAACCCTAGATATTACTCACTAGAGAGAAAAGGAAATTGCAACAAAGTAAATTTGATATTACTCACAAATTAACCTTGAAGCCACTCGCCACAACCTCAAATTGGGATTTGAAATTGATAAGAGCAATTGAATTAGGAATAACCCTAATCCTCTCACGTAAAAGTGAAGTTCTATTTTGAAAAATGGCCTCCCTCAAACCCTACTTTAAGCAAGTATTTATACTTGCTCCCTTTAGGGTTAGAAAATGCATAAATTACAACTATGCCACTGTTAAGGTGGCGGATCTTAAAAAGGAAATTACAATCAAAATGAAAGTGTCCCAAAGAAAATACAACATAAAATAGTCCACTAGAACAATTACAAAGTACAAAATATCTTAAATCTTCATGAGCTAATGCTTTGAAATGGAAACAATTGCAGTGGGCCTTTTGATTGCAAATCTGATGGTGTCTTGTAGCCATCAACTAGTGTAGGACATATTGGCATCCCATGGAGAATTATTATGTACTTGTAAGATTATTTCTCAAATATTTATTAGATAAAAATATATGAAGTAAAATATGAGCAATTTGGATTATCAGTCAAATCTAGTTTTGAAAGCATAGGCGGTGCCGGAAAATTTCCCATCAGTCAAGTACTCTTTGAACCTGAGATTAGGTTTGGGTGCACATGCACAAAGAGTGATTCTGATAAGTGTCATAAGACCCTTTAATTCTAGTGCTTATTAGTTTTAATTTTATATGAATTTCAAGTGATTTTTGAAGAAAAGGGTACTTATATGATTAAATTCTAATTTCAAGCATTAATGGAGACAAAAGAAAGGTTTAAGGATGATATGAGCAAAGGCGAGGTGACATTTTGCAAAAAATTAGTAGATAATCTTTTCAGCCCTACCTCGAGCACAACCGTGTTGGAGGTCGTGCTGAACTGGGCAGTGAAAATAACATGTTTTAAAGTCAACACGACCTCGAGCATGGCCATGCTGACGCCTATGCTGAACCCTATTTTCGCAAAACTATAAATAGACACCTTATTTTATTTTTAAAAAGACTTTTTCCTTCTGGCTTTGTTCTGAAAACCCTAGGGGAGCATTATTACAAACTTCAAGAGGAAAATTGTCCGAGCATCATTGGAGATCACAAAACAAACAAGGGATTATTCTTTTAGCATGAACCAATTATATTTCTACTAGATTCTCTGTTTTTATTGAAAACTCCATGGAGGAGTAATTCTTTATATCTTTCATCTTGTGAAACCTTAACTCATGTGCTGAACCATTGATTGATTAATGAATTATTTATATCTTTGCATCTATTCATGTGTTTCCATTGTTCTTGTGATTGATTATGTATGCAAATTGATTGCATGTCTAATTTTTATTAGATTAAAAGAGATTTCATCCAATAAATTAGATCTTCATGAATAAATAGATTAAATGTTTTACTTAGAGGTAGGAAAACATTGATTTTCTACAATTAATTAGAATTTGTGAACTTAATGAGATCTTACATGATAGTAGTGAAGGAAAGGTCCCCATTATCTTATGCATGATTAAGAATTGATTAACTCAAGGGAGTAATCGATTTTACTTGAGAATTCTTGTAGTACAAAGTGTAAATTGATTTGTTAATTAATATCTTATTTTGAGAATTAAAGGGTTAGGACGCAACAAGATGAAGGGTATATTTTGTGATTGAATACATTTTTTTAAGACAATATCATTCAATTCTAGGGTTACTAAGATTTGTTAGTTGTTAATTTAATTCATAATTTCCACATCATAAATTAGACTAGATAGTAGAGAAAGGTAATACTAGTAACTTGTTTTCTAGATCCTAGAAGACGACACTTATTAAATCTATACTATAATCGATAGGTACACTGCCTAGCTAATTAGTAGATTTTATTGGTTATAAATTTAAAACTTAAAACACTCGGTTAGATTCGAGCGCATTAAGTTTTTTTGGGACCACTGTCGGGGATCTAGCAAGGCAATATTAGGAAAAACCGTAGTAACTACTACTTTAGTCATTCTTTTTATTTGTTTTATCTATTTTTCTTCTTTCCATCTTTTGAAAAGTTCTAATTCACACTTGGTTGCCTTTTACAGTGTATGACAAGGAATCTTCCTTTTGACATTCTTGATCTAAATCCTGAGATTGAGAGAACACTTCGCTGACTTCGGAGGAATACAGCTGCGATTCTTCTAGGCAGTTAGTCAGTGAGGATGGAGAACGTTACATAGCAGTGGCAATGGAGGTTAAAGAAGAAGAGCTAATAGAGCAACTTCCTAATAGTTCTGAGTTAGAGTCATCTGCAAGGAGTAAGGTAAACGTACAAGAAGTAATGGTGAAGATCCACTAAAGACAAACATTGAGTATACAAGGCCCATACTAGACGGCACAGGTCCAACCATTGTTAAGCCTCCCATTGGGGCTGATAATTTTAAGATCAAGGGTGTGGTGATTCAACTTCTACAAAAATACTGTCAACTCGATGGATTACCTGATGAAGACCCCCATGCTCACATTCAGATATTCTTGGAGATTTGTGAAACTTTCAAGAACAATGGAGTGACGGATGAAGCAGTGCGTATGAGATTGTTCCCTTTTTCATTAAGAAGGAAAGCTAAGACCTGGCTTCAGTCATTAGGTCCTAGGGCCTTAACTACATGGGATGACACAATAAAGGAGTTTTTGGACAATTATTTTCCACCATGTAAGACTGCCAAGCTTCGGAATGACATCTCTTCTTTCACTCAATAAGATCATGAAACAATATATGATGCTAGCAGAGATGGATTGAATTGTTGAGAAAGTATACACATCACCAATTACCGACATGAATGTAAGTTCAGACATTCCTAAATGGGTTAAATCCTGCTACACGTCACTTGGTAGATGTTGCAGCTAGTGGTACTTTAAATACTAACACTCCAAAGGACTCATTGAAGCTATTCATTGATATGGCAAGAAACAATTACTAGTGAGGCCATGGCAAGAGTAAGTAGAAAGCTGATAAGAATGTACGAAGTAAATGTAATGACTACTTTAGTATCAAAGATGGAAGCATTGAACCACCAAGTTACAACTCTTAAGAATCCCCAAAGATCACAACCACAACAACAACATAGATGGGAGATCCTAAGGAGGCTGTGAATCTTTTTTAATAATATGAGTAGGTAGATTATCTTGAGAATTCAAACAGACAGCGGTATAATCAGTATAGTAACACCTACCATCCGAGGATGAGAAACAATCTGAATCTATCTTATGGGAATCAGGACTATCAAAGAGCTAATTTACCACCAAATCAGGGTATTCGAAGCACAGAACCACTTTATCAGTCGTTAACCGCTTCCTTCAACGCAGCCACCTCAAGAAGAAAAAAAAAGTAACTTGGAAGATATTCTAAGTCAATTCATCATAGCTTTAACACAAACATCGTAATTAAGAGGCCTCGATTCAAAATTCTTGAGAAGCAAATTGGCCAATTGGCTAAGATGATGTCTGAGAGACAACCTGGCTCTTTTCCCTAACAACATAGAAAAGAATCCAAGGAACAAGCAAAAGCCATTACACTGAGAAGCAGGAAAGGTTACCATCTGAACAACAGCATGAAAAGAAGCAAGAGGATAATCAACCTATTGGAAAGGAGAAGAGAAACTCCTGAGGAAACACATCTTAAGAGGAGACAACCACTGACTGTCAAAGAATATGTGCCAAAAATCCCTTATCCAGCTTGCCTCAACCAGAGCAAAGACAAGGAGCAGTTTAGTAAATTCCTTATCTATTTAAACAGTTGCACATTAACATTCCATTTATAGAGGCACTTTCACAAATGCTAAAATATGCTAAATTCCTAAAGGAGCTTTTATCTAATAAGCAGAAGTTGGAGGATGTGTCTACCGTAGAAGTTGATGCAAATTGCTCATCTATCATTCAGAATAAACTTCCTCCAAAGTTAAGGGATCCAGGCAGTTTCACAATTCCGTGTGTCATAGGTGATACTTTAGTTGATAAAGCCTTAGCTAATCTTGGGGCCAGCATTAATTTAATGCCATACTCCTTTTTTCAAGAAGTTAGGACTTTCTGACCTAACACCGACTAAGATAGATTGTAGCTTACTGACCGTTTTGTGAAGATTCCCAAGGGGATAATCGAGGATGTCTTGGTAAAGGTAAGGAATTTCATCTACCCTATCGACTTTGTAGTTCTAGAAATGGATGAAGATGGGGATATCCCTCTGATACTTGGGGGACCATTCCTAGCCACTGCCAAGCAATGGTTGATGTGGAAGGAGGCAAGCTTACTGATACGATTCCAAGAGCGAAAATACGAGCACAAAAAAAAGGAGGACATAGACGTTGGGAGGACCCAAGGCGAAGTCCAGCCAGCCTTAAGCTGGCCTTGAATAAAGGCTGGCAAGTTCACTTCAAGGCTGCCGACCTTGGAGTCGGCCAAAATGAAGGCCGCCGGCTTTAGTGCCGGCCTAAGTGAAGGCCACCGGCTTTTGGTGCCTACCTAAGTGAAGGCCGCCAGCCTTGAATGTTTTCGCACAAATTTTTTTAGAATGATATAAATAGGGTCCTTAGGGTTTTTCGTGAGGAGATTATCATTTTGGTTGTAAAACACAGACACTTTGAGCGGTGTCAATCCTCTTTGGATTTCTTTGAATATTGGGGATTGATTTTTCTCTTTATTCTTGTTGTTCTTATCAAATTCTTGGTTCTATAGAATTTGTGGCGAGCATCGTTATTGAATTCTCAGAATTCTTTAACCATAGTGATTGATTTATAGAACGTGGTCTCTATCGTTCTATGATTTGATTGCGAAACAATTTAGTTTTATCAATCTTGGCATCTATAGATTGATAATTTTATCCATATCTTTGATTTTATTCGTTAGTACCAAAATCTAGAAAAACCTAGAAATTTGTGTTATTTGATTGTTGTTGAGATTTGGTGTGTTTGAAGGAATTCTAATCTGTTTTGAATCATTTGGTTTCAGAGCATTCCGAGTCCGCATCACTTACTTTAAGAATCGGTGATGAAGAGATGGTAATCCAAATGGCTACTGCTATGAAACACACCATGTGCGTTGATGACTCTTATTACTCTATTGATGTTGTCAATATGTCAGTAGATGAGCATATGAAGGAAGTTTTGAGCAAGGATAAGTTAGAGCTAAGCTTGACATTGGAAGAGAAGAAGGATGCAAATAAACCTAGAGGTTGTGCTACTCATTAAGCAGCTTGATACTTCAGAAGATGTAACACTTTAGCATGGGTTTGAAAAGTTGAGAACAGAAAATGAGGCAAGACTTAAAACTTCTGTAGAAGAGCCACCAGGGTTGGAATTGAAACAATTACTAAAGAATCTGAAATATGCTTTCCTTGTAAAAAACTCCATCTTGCCAGTTATTATAGCTTTAGATTTATCTCAAGAGTAGAAAGGCCAAATTTCTCACAGTCCTAAGAGCACACAAGGAAGCCATCGCTTGGAAAATATATGATATAAAAGATATCAACCCTCCTTTTGTACTCACAAAAGTTTATTAGAAGAAGGATTTAAGCCTGTAGTGCAACTACAAAGATGGCTAAATCTTAATATGAAGGAGGTAGTTATGAAGGAGGTGATCAAACTTCTTAATGTTGGGCTTATTTGCACCATATTTGATACTGACTAGGTTAGTCCAACGCAAGTGGTACCGAAGATAGGGAGGAATTGGATCTCCAACTGCTAGAGACTTAATTGAAGAATGTGAAGAGCATCAAGCTAATGACGTTAAACAAGTGGGCTTCTTAGGAGGCAACCCATGTCTAACTTAAGTACAAAGCGTTCCTTTTATTTTCTTTTGTTGTCACTATCCTAAGTCTATTATTTTTAGAAATTTGCAAATCCTAAAGGGAGTTTCTAAGCTTATTTAAAGAGAGTGAGAGTAATCTCTAAGTGTAGGGAAGCGCTAATGATAAGTAAGGAAGTTTGAATTTTAATCACTAAGTGCATCTGGTAAGTCTCCCTCTACGTTTATTTACACTTTTAAAGGTACACGATGATCACAGTTGTTGTCTATTGGCTTGGGTAAGTCTTATTTTTCCTCCACACAATCAACACTCAAAGTTATGCATAATCTAAAGAGATTCTGTGGAGTTTTCTTAGTCAACACGGCCACGAGCATGGCCATGCTGAACCCAAAGTGCTACATTTATCAACATTTTGTATATTTTTTGAAGTCAACAGGCCACAAGCATAGCCGTGCTATAGCCAGGGAAAACTTGCCCTGTAAAACCTGCTTCTTATGCTCCTTTTGAAGGTTTTGCCCCACCCCCAAGCATGGCCATGTTAAAAAAAAAAAAAAAAACCACACATATATACAATTTCTCTCTCTCCTCCTTCACTCTCAAAACCCGTCTTCAAAATTTGTTAGGTGACTTCACCATTTACTAGACTAGGATAGTCTAACTTTTCTTTTTACCCTTTATTTTTTTTATTTTTTTTAGGATGATAAAGCACAAACCTTAGGTTCCTAGCTCCAATGATGACATCCCAAATACTGTTTTGGTTTATACCCCGGCCCTTTGAACTCTACAGGCAGCTATCTACATATAAAAACTGAGGAAGTTCTTAGTGTCCCTTTTCTCTCATTTTTTTTTTTCTTTTTTTTTTTTTTCCTTTTCCTTTTGTGTACTTGATTTAGGAAGACATTGGGGATAATGTCTTCAATAAGTGTTGGGAAGGGGTATAAGAAACAAAGAAAATTAAAATTTTTTACTTGTGTTATCTATGTACTTCTTATTAAATTTTCCCCATTTACAAGTTTGAAAGAAATTGATTTTGAATCATTAAAAGGGTGAGATCCTTGAAATTGTGCTCATAAAAGTCAGTGATTCTGTTTCCTTACTCGCCTATTGCTGACTTGGTATATTTATTTGGGAAATTTTAGGATGAAATCTAAGTGGGGTAATCTTACTTGCTATTTAATTATTATTCTTGAGTTATGAAATAGATAGAAGTCCTTAGTTAAAAGTTAAATGGTTTATTTTTAAGCTATTAGTTAATATATTTACTTTTTAGAAACTTTAAAAGCTCTTCCAACTTTTATGAAAGGTGCTATGAAATCTACCACTTAGTGATTCCTCTTAAGTAATCTCTTTAAAGTTTAAATTTAAATTTAATGTGTTAATTGAGCAATAAGTGAAAAGTTTAGTCAATATGGGCGAGCTTTGGTCTCTTAGAAGAGCGAAGTCTGACTCCACTACTGATTAGTCACTCAATTAAAGAAATAATAAAGCCACTACTCCAATGACTTTAGGTTCCCCAAGTTAACAATATCTTTAGAATCCCTAAGGTTAGGATAACGAAGGTTTGATGGGGTCCTTTAAAACCTGATCACCTAAGGTTGTTTAGCTTGAGATTGGCCGACCGATGATAATATAAAAAATAAGATAGGATACAAAAGGGCAAAGTTTAGTGGGTCTTGTAACTTAAATAATTAAGTTCGTAGGGATGCCTTCAATTGAGGGGATAATGCATGTTAACTTAGGTGACGTTTCTCGGGGTTATTAGCTGAACATTTGTTACATAGGTTCAAGATCTTAAATAACTGAAATTAATATATATAATATAAAAGACGAAAACCAAAATTTTTTTGAGAGGTTTAACAAAAAGAGGAAAAAAAATCTAGGGGAAGGATGAATGCCATATACTTTCACTTAAGGTTGCTATGCTTAAAAGAGGTAGTTGAATGGTTTATATTCTCTAATAAGTGGTAAGATGTGACTAAGCCATTATTGCTTTGTTTGACTTTTTTCATAACTTGGAAGCATTTCTTAAATAGTAAAGGTAATAGTTTAACTTACTTGGATTAATCTATAAACTCTAATTTTTATATGCCAAGTACTGTACAATCATTAATTTTAGTGCTTATTAGTTATAATTTTATATGGATTCATGTGATTTGTGAAAAAAAGGGGAAATATATTAAATTTTAATTTCAGGCATCAATGGAGACAAAAGAAAAAGGGTTTAAGGGTATATGAGCAAAGGCGAGCTGAAAATTTTGGTGAAAAATGATTTCAGTTAACACAACCTTCACACAACCCATGTAGAATAATGCAGATAAAAAATACCAATACTAATTCTTTTCACCCTACCCCGAGCATGGCTAGCAGAGACCGTGCTAAACGGGCATGAAAATAACGATTTCGAAGTCAGCACGGCCTCAAGCATGCCACTGATGCCTATGCGACCCCTATTTTTGCAGAACTATAAATAGACAACTTATTTTGTTTTTAAAAAGACTTTTTCCTTCTGGCTTCATTCTAAAAACCCTGGGAGAGCATTATTACGAACTTCAAAGGAGTTTTGTCCGGCATCTTTGGGAGATCGCAAAACAAAAAAGGGGATTATTCTTTTTAGCATGAATCAATTCAATTTCTCTAGATTCTCTTTTTTTATTAAAAACTCCATAGAGGAGTAATTCTTATTTCTTTCATCTTGTGAAACCTTAACCATGTTGAACCATTGTTTGATTAAGAATTATTTATATCTTTGCATCTATTCATGTTTTTTCCTTATTCTTGTGATTGATTTATGCATGCAATTGATTGCATGTCGGGTTTTTATTAGATTGAAAGAGTTTCATCTAGTAAATTAGATCTTCATAAATAAGAGATTACAGTTTTACTAGACTGGGAAAACATTGATTTTCTGAAATTTAAATTAGAATTTTTGAACTTAATAAGATCTTAAATATGATAGTGAGGGAAGGTTTTTAAATTAGCATGATTAAGAATTGATTAACCGAAAGTAATTGATTTTACTTGAGAATTCCTTTATCAAATTAAATTGATTCTTAATATACTTATTTTAAGAATTAAAGGTTAGGGTGGAACAAAAAAGGGGGTATATTTTGTGATTGAATACATTTTTTATGACGATATCATTCTTTTTAAAGGGTTAAGGATTTTGTTAGTCTTAATTTAATTCAAATTTCCTCATCAAAATTAGACAATAGTGGGAAAAGATAATACTATACTTTTTTTTAGATCCTAGAGGGATCCCAAAAATCAAATTTTATAATCGATAGTACACTGCCTACTCGATAGAGATTTTATTAGTTATAAATTTAAAACTTAAAACAATCGGTTAATTCAAGCGATAAGATTCCTAGCAAAGGAAATCAAAGCTACGTCCTATAGGCGATGGCCCCTTTTCAAGTTCTCGAGCGTATCAATGACAAGCTTACAAGCTAGATTTACCAGGTAGTATCTTGTAAGTGCTATGATACATTCCAAAAGCAAAGATACGACACCAAAGAAATAAAAGCAATTCGAGCTATAGGGGAAGTAGGGTCCAAAAGGAGGACATAAGCGTCGGGGGAGGACACAGGCAAAGTTCGGCCACCTTAACCAGCCTTGAAAAAAGGCCGCCAAACTAACTTCAAGGCCCCGGGCCTTGGTGCCGGCTTACTTTAGGCCCCCGGGCCTTTTGGGCCGGCTTTGAATGCCTTGACAATATTATTAATATGTCCTTGTTATTTTAGGCATATATAAATGTCTCTTAGGTATTTTGAAAGAAATTTATTTTGTTGAAAGAAAACCTTTGAGTGTGTGAATCCTTTTTGGGAGAGTTCTTCAATATTAGAATTGGATTTCCCTTTATTCTAGTTTTCTTATCAATTCTTGGTTTCTATAGAATTTTTGGCAAACATCGTTATTGAATTCTTGGAAATTTTTTAACCTTAGTGTTTAAATTTTATAGAACGGGGTTCTCTATCGTTCTATGTTTTGATTATAACCATTTAATTTTTATAAATTTTGGCATCTATAGATTGGAATTTATCCATATCCTTTTTTTTTATTCGTTATACCAAATAAAAAACCTTGAAATTATTAAAGAAAACATTTTATAGATTGATCTGCATGGGAAGGGTCGTAAACTTTATGTGGAAGAATTTGTAACATTGCAAATTCGTAAAATTTGGTATCAAAGCAATTCGTAACTTTGGTACAAAGCGAAGGTTTGGGGGATTTTTGAATCGACACGGGGTTTAAATCGGGAAGGCTGTTTAATCCAACTCAATTTAGTTTTTAATTCAATACTGCCATTGGGTTTGGGAAAAAGGGGAATTTATTTTGATAAGTATTGCTGTGAATTCGATTGTTGGGTGTTGAATTGTTGTTTTTAGGTTGTTTGAGAATTGGGGTTTTTTTGAATATCTATTACTGAAAATTTTTAGTGGAAGATGTCGTCGCATGGAAGTGTTAAAACACTAAAAACAACCACAATGGGAATAATGTTTATAAGGGGGGAGGTTGTGACTAGGGCAGAGTTCAATCAACTCCAAAAAAAATTAGATTGAATTTTGGAGAATTAAAAGGGTTTGGGGTAAAAGAAGCCCTAGTGGTGTAGGGAAATTTGGAGGGGAACATTCTAGTGATGAATCCGATGCCCATATGAAAGGAGTGGGGAGGGAAAAAATGATACAACGAAGGGGGTTGAAAACATAAAGCTAAAAATTCCACCTTCACTGGTATAGTAAACAGAGGGAAATTTCCTAGACAGGTGACGGGGTTTAGAAAGGGGTTTGACTACTATGAGTGGGGGGAAAGGCATGAAGGTGAAGATGGCGTCTCTAGCTTCTCTGAAAATGCTAGTCTTGGGAAGATAAACTACAAAATGAGAGACGTAGGGGGGATGAGAGAAAGTACGTTCAGGGCTTTGATGAAAAGTTGAGAGACGCAGAGTCCAGAACAAAAAAAGAGATGTTGAGGGGTTGCAATCCTTGAGGTAGGGTAAGAAAAGCATAAAGATAGTAAAGGAGTTTGAGACACTAATCAAGGTGTGATATTTAAGGAATCACAATGAATCCATACCACTTCATCAATGGGTTGAAGATGGACATTGCTAGTGTAGTGGGAAACCCAACATTATCATACTCTAGAGGATTGATTAAAATTACCTAGTCCCGGGTTGAGTAGCATCAGCGCAGGGAGGTTCAGAAAACATATCACCACCATAAGTCAATGATAGTGAGAGGGGGAAGGAAAGGAGGGGAAAAAGGAAAGGCAGTTGCTAGTGAGGTTTTGACCAAACACAAAAAGAAGACAAAAAAATAAAATGTTTTAAATGTTTTTGGACTTGGCCTATTGCTTCAATGCCTAAAAAAGGGTTATGGTCAAAAAGGGTGACAAAGTCGAGATAGGAAAAGAACAGAAGGGTTGAGGCAAAGGGGAAGATAAAACATTATAGCATATCCAGTACACGAGCTTTTAATGGTTAAGCAGGATGAAGCTGTTCCAAAATCAAAAGCAATTTAAAATTTCATATTAAAAGGGCATGGTGAAAGGGGAAAATTTTTTGTTTGATTGTGGTTGACATAGGTATTGCACCAATGTTGCTTCAGCAAGCTGGTTACTAAGTTGGTTTACAGGTGAAGCACATCCAAGACCTTTGCACTTCATTGGTTGAGCCCCACAAGGGCTATTCATGTCCAAATAGGTTTCGTGTTCCATTAATTTTTGGGTGTTTATACAACGAGATTGTTTGTGAGTAGTTCCCATAAAGCTACACACTTGTTTCTTAGAAGCCCTTTACAGATGACTCAGAGCTAAGAAGAGGGATACACCAATGATAACCATTCACAACAGGACAAGGCATACAAGCTTCTTCCTATGAGTCCAATTGAGGTCAACAAAAAAGGGTTTGATTTCCCAAAAGAACCCCAAAAGGAAAGGGGAGTTTTTTATGTGGTCTAGCAGGATGGACGATACAGTTTCGAGGTTGAATTTTTTTCAACATGGAGGAATGAACGATTCCAAGAGCTAAATTCGACACCAAAGAAATCAAAGTCAATCCGAGCTATGGGTGGCAGTACGGGGCCAAAAAGGGGGGGACAAAGCGTCGGGAGGACTAAGGCGAAGTTGGGCCAACCTTAACCCGGGCCCTTGAATAAAGGCCGGCCAAACTAACTTAAAGGCCACCAGCCTTGGTGCCGGCTTACAGTAGGCCGCGGCCCTTTTGGGCCCCCTTTAATTGCCTCGCATAATTTTATTAATAGTCCTTGGGTTCTTTTGGGATATATAAATAGCCGTTTTTAGGTATTTTGAAAGAGAATTTTTTTGTTAAAAGAAAAACACTTTGAGTGTATGAATCCTCTTTGGAGAGTTCTTGAATTTTGAAAATTTGGATTTCCCTTTTTTCTGTTGTTTTTATGAATTCTTGTTTTCTATAGAATTTGTGACAAACATCGTTATTGAATTCTTGGAATTTTTTAAAACCTTAGTGTTTAATTTATAGAACGTAGTCTCTATCTTTCTATGTTTTGTTTACGAACCATTTAATTTTTATCAATCTTGGCACTAAAATTTGGGTAATTTTATCCAAATCCTTTATTTTTATTCGTTAGTACCAAATACAAAAACCCGAAATTATTAAAAATTCTTTTTATAGATTGACGCGGGGAAGGCGTAACATTTGTGTGGGGGGGAATTCGAACATTTGGTATCAAGAAATTCGTAACATGCTATTTTTAATGTTACTAATTTGAGGCCCTTTGTGCAAGCGATGATTTAAGGAAAATTCCTTTTCAAGAGGAGGGGGAAAGAGAAAACCGAGCTAGAACTGGATAGTGGATCCACTTGAAATTCCATTAAGCTTATAACATAAATTCACTAAATGGCTTTAAGGCTGCACCTAACGAATTTAACAAAGAATTTAAGGTAGGAGCAATGTACCATCAAACAAAAATGAACTAAGAAAATCATGCATTGAAGTTCAAGACTTTGGAATAAGATGATTTAAGACACTTAAAGAAGTTTTTAAAAACCACAATTGCATGGGAAAACCGCTAACCTTATACAGGCATTTAAAAAAGTTAGGCCGACTTTGTACCATTCAAAGCTATTGGCCTTTTGTGCCGCCTTTAAAAAGGGAAAAAATTTACTGGCTTTAGACTATTTTAGGCCGCCAACTTCACTTATTTCCTCAATTGAATTAGGGGGTTTTTTATGTTTTTTTGTTTGTTATGTTTTTTACAAGACTATAAATAGTCACCAAACATATATTGTAAGTCAATTCTTGAAAGTTAAACAAATTTCTCTTGGGGTTTTTGAAAGAACTTTTGGACAATCGGTTTTTTCCGTAGCGTTCCATTTATACTAAGGTTCTTGCTTCATTATAAGCAATGGGGCACATCTCTATCCATTTTTTATTGACTCTTTGGGTTTTTATTTTAAATTGGGGGTTCAGGTTTTGGGACAAATTGACGAAGTTTGTATCAAATGCCAGTACATTTATCCACGCAAAAAGAATAAAATGAGCTGAATAAATACTGGCAAATGTACCAGATCAGATCAAGTAATATATGAGAGAAAGTGTCGAACCACGAAATTGATTAAGTAATAGACCTATATCAATTTCTACTATTTTTTAGGAATGATTTTGATGAATCAAATGTGAATGAATTTTGCAAATGTGCAAAAAGGGGAAATTGTGTTTTTAAAATATGAATTGATGGTGGGGAAAAAAATCCACCCTAATTCACTAATCAATTTTTCCTTCATTTATAATAACCATAGCTATAGGATTTTTCACAAGAAAAATTTACAAAACCTTAAACCTTACAATTTTAAAGTATCAAACCCCAATTTGATTTAAAAGCTCCCATAATTTAAATCAATGGAGGATTCTAATTCAAATCATAATTTCCCAATTATATATTGCCTAATATCTTTAAAAAAATTTCTCCTAAACCCTTTTGAAAAATTTAATAAAAATATTTCATGAAAAAAACTTTGGTCAATTTCTAATAAAATTTAAAACGCACTTCCCATGAATTTTTAAATCTTACTTAGGGAATTTCCCGATAAAACCAAATTTCTCTTTCGAGTCATTTCATTCCTTCATTGATTTCAATTACAAAATACAATTCAAAACAGGGCTTTTATATGAAAATTCCGTATATCTATATGTCCTATAACATGAAAAACAATGACATTTTAGTTTTAATTATGGCTTCACAGTTTCCCACAAGGATGATTTTGAACATTAGGGGTAGATTGCATAAGAACAATTGAAATAAATAGGTGCAATGGAATTCATATTAAATAACAAGAATAAAATAATAAATGGGATAAAAGAAAATAAAGTAAAGGAATAATTGCTATATTCTTCAAGAGTTTGTAGAACTCAATCTTTCCCAAATGGACCTAGACTTTTTCAATTGAAAGTAAACTTCAGCAAAATAACATTCTTTCTTCAAACTAAAACTTGGAATAACATGAAATTTAAAAGAACAAAAAAAGAATATAAAATCCTAAAGTTCCTAAGGGGAAATTTTAATGATTCA
>JBBMOL010001455.1:0-38873 GCA_037954665.1 Laguncularia racemosa | reverse complement strand
TTCTCTTCTAAAAGGAGTGGTCATTCAAATAAAAAAGAATAGAGGGGAGAACGTTCTTCTGAAAAAAAGGGCAAGGGAAAAAAGAAAAGACTAATACATCTTCAGCTAAAATTTTTTACATTACATTGATCAAAATTTATAGAGGAAATTTGATATTCCTCATTTTTTATTGTAACTCCTTTTTGTATAAGGAATTGATAGTTGTTTCATCACTGTATTGAGTGATTGCTTTGAAGGGCTTATTTTGTACACTTTCAATTTGTTTGATAAGTGAAAAAAACAACGGGACCCGGCTGAAGCTGGAAGAAGGAGGGACGCTCGAGTGGAACCTCATAAATCTCTGAGATCTATTTTCTTACTCATTTTATTTATTGCACATTATTGTTTATCATTTTTGTTGTTCACGTCATTTTATTAGTTAAGAGTTTTTGAATGATTTGCAAAATTGATTTTCAGTAATTTAATCAATTCACCCCCTCTTGATTAATTAAATGGGGCCAGATTGGTATAGAGCAGGATCATCTTTTTTTGAGTGATCCAAAAGGGTTGAAAATAAGGTTGAAATTTAAAATCGAGCCCTTTACTTCGATGGCTCAAATTTCATATTGGAAGATGCATATGGAAACTTCATTAAAGCTAATGATTATGATTCATGGCAGTCATTTCCTTGGGAACAAGTGATCACCTTGAATGGAAATTCAACCTTATCAGATTCAAAAAGGGAAATTATCGAGAAGAACAACAAAAAAAAAAAATTGTTACTGACAAACTATTGTCCATAAGAGTTCTATTCGATACCCATCGTGTGCAAGTGCAAAGGAGTTTTGGGATATCCTATCTGTTTCCCATAGGGAAGGATGATAGAATAAAAGGGAAACCCAAAGGGAAAATGCCTAATTCAGTATGAATTTTTAAGTTTAAGTCTATGAAGTGTCAAAGATGCTTTCAACAGGTTTTTAGCATTACAAATGAGCTTCATCATTTGGGAAAGGAAAACTTTCAGATTTAGATTTTTGGGAAAATGCTGAGGATATTGCCACATTTTGGGATGCAAAGAAAATGCTATAGAAGAAGCTCAAGACCTAAAAACTAACTTTTAGTTAATTGGGGGAAAAAAAGCCATGGCATATGAGTCCCACATAAAAACCACGAAAAGGGGACAGGGCCACCAAAGGATTGCTTTTTAAAGTAAAGGGAAATAAAGCAAATAAAATGAAATAGATATACGACAATGAAAAAGGGAAGGGGACATTAGTCTTCAGCTTGTAGAATCAACAGGCTGCTCAAGAAGTAAGAGGTAAAAAAATTTAGTGTTTTCAAGAAAAGTACAAAATATAAGCAAAAATGTTTCCCGGAAAAGCTTACAGGAGAAAGAAAGAAGAAAGAGAAAAGGGAGATTCGATTTATGAATGCAAAAAGCTAGGACACACAAATAGAATGTCAAAACACTGATCAAGAAAATGGAAAATTATAAAAAAAAAAAGTGTGCAATGTTACAAAATGGAGTGTTTAGAGGACACAGAACAAATTAAAGATTCGGAAGAAGAAGAGGTTGAGGGAATCTTGCAATGGCTAGTTCTAAGGTACATTTTGAATCGGATGAAGATGTAACTAAAAATGACATGCAGTAAAAAATGAGTAACTATTAAAGGCACTAAAAGGGCTTATAAATTAACTAGTTGAAAGAATAAAAGTCTTAAGAATGAAAAGGAAGCATTAAAGCAAAAAATACTTTATTGCAGCTGGAAAAAAGATATTTCCCGAAACAAAAAATGAAAACCCTGCAGGTAGTTTGAAAAATTAAGAATAGAAAAAAAATCACTTTAAAAAGAAACAAGTGACAGAAGGTAAAGATTGTTTATTATTTTGTCGTGAAAACTACCTTAAGAAAATTATAAGTAACAAGAAAATTGCCAGTTTAAATTTTTCAAAAGGTCTCAAGTGAAAAACATGGATTAGGGTATGGGGCCCGGTTCGAGTTCAAAATCGAATCCCAAAAAACCCCCTTTTGTTAAGCTAACAAGTCTTAAGTGATAATTTCCCAAAATAAAAAGTAATTTCGAATACAAAAATTTAAAAGAAGAAAACCAAGACTTTTACAGAAGTTATTCTGACAAGAGGTATCCACAATTGGTACTAAAAGCAATACAGAGGTATAACAGAAGTTATACAAACCAGAAATTTTAAGAAAAAAGGGAAAAGAAAGTTTTAAGGGGTTTTAAATCTTATGCATGTTTCTTCTATAATAAATTTGGTCATATGAGAATATGCTATTATAGAGAAATAAGCTCAATAGTCAACAAGTAAATCCAAGAAATCAATGTGCTTATCTTTAAAGGGCCCAAAATTGCTTGGGGTTTCCCAAAAGGACTTAATTCTTTTTATTTTTACAGGAACATGAGCTAAATTAAGGGGGAACATGGATTTGGATAGGGGATGTTTTAGACATATGACTGAAGATGCTTCATTGTTCAATAGCATAACTTGGAAGAAAAAGGGTATGTAAAGTTTCGAGATGATAGTAGAGGTAAAATAATTGCCACTGGGAAAGATTGGTATACCTACTTTTCTCATTGAAAATATATATTGGGGTAAGGCTTAAACAAATCTACCCTTTGATTAGTCAGTATGTGAAAAGGATATAAAATGAATTTTTTATCATTTAAATGCTATGCTTTTAATTGGGAAATGATGAAGATTATTGAAGAATTAGGAAAAGAATATCTATCTCATAAAACATGAAATCGATAATGCTTGTTGTTTAATTTCTTTGAATGATTTTATTTTTTTTGCTGGCATAATGACTAGGCACTTAATTTTAATCATTATAAAAATTATCTAAAAAGGATTTATTAAAGGATTGCCTAAGATAAATATTAAACAACATGGAAATGTGTTTCTTCTAAAAAAATTAAATGTTTTTTGTCTCTTATAAAAGTAAAATTAATCTCAACTAAGAGACCACTTGAATTTTTTGCATCTTGATCTTTTTGGACCTACTAGAGTTTAAGCATGGGTGGAAGCAAATATTGACTTGTTTTTGTTGATGATTTTCAAGATACATTGGGTTTATTTTGCGACACAAAGAGATACATTCGATTCTTTTCAAATTTTGCAAAACAATACAAATGAAAAGGGGTTTCCAAAATTTTAGTCTTTGAACTGTTCATGGACATTTTTTCAAAATGCAAGTTTTTTAAATTTTTGTGAAGAACATGGTAATCTCAAAAATTTCCAGCTCCAAACTCCTCAAAAAAAAGGGGAGTAGTGGAGGAAAGGGAATAAAAATTTTACAAGATGACTAAAATTATTTTAAAATGAAAGTGGCATGCTAAGTTTTTGGGCAAAAGCAGTTTTTACAGCTTGCTATATCATCATTAGAGTTTTCTTTTCGACCCATAAAATCAAAGACTGCTTATGAGGTTGAGGAAAAAAAAACCTAACGTTTCATATTTCATTTTTTTGGGATCTAATGCTTTGTAAAAAAAGAACCTTCACCTTTTAAAGTTTGAGGGAAAACTAAAAGCTATTTTCTTAGGATATTCTTAAAAAATTGTGCTTATCTTTTTTTGCATAAATCAAAAAAACTATGGAAGAATCAATAATTTTTTAAAAATTTTTTAAGGTTTTAAAAAGATGTTATCTAATAAGAAAAAGACCCAAATCCTAAAGCAGAAGCTAGTTAAAACTTAAGTCAGAAGCACTGCGGGTAACACTCGGGGATTGGTCATCCGGGAACTATTTCAAGGAAAAATAAGAGGTACTCAGAGTTGAAAGGGATCTGAACAAGAAGTTTCAAAAGCTTGGGGGTATAAGTCTGCACTTCCTTCTGATCAAATATGGGTTTAATGTTCATATGGTGTTAAAAAAAGAGAATTTCCAAAACTTGAAAATTTTTTTGGTTTTTAAATCCGAAATTGAACCGGTATTAGGGAAGAGCTTAAATGATGATAATTGGATTCTCTATGCGGGAAGAATTAAATCAATTCAAAAAAACAATGTAGAAATTTTGTTCAGACTTAAAGGAATTTTAAATTGGAACTAGGGGTTTTTAAAAAATTTTTAGATGAGACGGTAAAATTTTAAAAATAAAGCAAAATTTTTAGTAGCCTAAGGGATTCAAAGAAGAAGGAATAGATTTTGATGAAACAATGCCCCTGTTGCTAGATAGAAGTAATACGGTTGATGCTTGCATATGCACTTATAAGATTTTAAAGTTTTTAAAATGGATGTAAAAAGTCCCATTTTTGAATGTTTTTAAAGGAAAAGTTTATGTAGAACAACACCGGGATTTGAGATCCTTTAAAATAGATTAGTTTTTAAATTAAAAGAAACACTATAAAGGTTTGAAACAAGCTCCAAGAGTTTTGGGTTTTAAAGATTGGTATTTTTGATCTCTAAAGGTTTTATAGAGGGAAAAATTGACACTATTATTCTGAAAACTTTTGATAATGAATCTTGGTTTACAAATATATGTGGATGATATTATCTTTTGGGTCTACTAAAGATTGTTGTTTTCAAGAATTTTTCTGAGACCATGCAGGCAGAATTTTTAAATGTCAATGATTTGGGGGAATTGACATCTTTTTGGGGCTTCAAAAAAAAACAAACGAAAGAGGAATCCCTTTGGGGGCTCAGAAAAATCACAACAAATATTGAAGAAAAATTTTGGATATGATGGCTGCAAAAAAATTACAACAGCTTTTGATACTTCAACAAGGTTAGACTTTACAAAAAAAGGGCAGAAGGGAAGTAGAAACTTTTTGGAGCTATAGGTTCTTTATTGTACTTGACGCATCAAGATCTGATATTTTGGGTTTAGTGTGTGGGTTTTTGTGCAAGATTTCAAGCTGCCAACAGAAATTTTTTTTTTTATTTAGTTTAAAAAGTGAATTTTCAATACCTAGTTAATAAATTCAAATTTGGATTTTGGTATCCTAAAAAACAAAATTTTGATTAATAGGATATCAATCAGATTTGCTGGTTGTAAAAAAGATTTGAAAAAGACATCTGATACTTGTAATTCCTAGGTGATAAATTTAATTTTTTTGGTCTTCTAAAAAACAAAATTCTGTTGTCTCTCCACAGCTGACGTTGAATAGTTTCTATTGGTAATTGTTGTTTCAAAAAGTTTTATGGGTAAACAACAATGAATGATTATGGAATAAATTTTAAAACTGTGCCAGTTATTTTGACAACCCCGAGTGCAATAAATTTGACAAAAAATCCAGTGCATCATTCTAGGTCAAAGCACATAGAAATTAGACATCTTTTTATTTGAGATCAAAGTGGCATAAAAGGGGATATAAATGTTTAATTTGTGCCCAAATTAATCAATTGTAGACATTTTTACTAAACCCTTGAAAAGGTAAATTTGAATTTATTAGAAATGATTTTTAATTTGTAAACCCCTTTTTTAATTTTTTTTTTCTTTTCCCCCGAAAAATTTTAAAAATTAGAAATCTTTATCATATAATATAAAATATATATATATTTTTCTTCATTCGATTCCTTCTTTCCCCTTTTTTTTTTTCTTGCAATCTGCTCTCTCTCTTATTTTCTTCTCTCTTTTTTGTGACTCTAATGGCGCCTAAATCTTCAAACGTCTCAAAAAAAAATCTTTCAAAAGAAAACCCCTCCAAAAAGCCTTTAGTGTTTCATGAGGGAACTTCAATTCTTGGGAAAAAAAACCTTAAGAACCTTCAATGGAGAGAATCCAGTTCTCCTGACTCGATTCTTTTCAGGGTTCAAGAAATTTCCCCCCCCGAACGGTTCTTTCATTTAAAAAAAAAAAAGAAAAGTTACTCAAAAAACCCTTCCGTCTAAGAATAGCCAAGAAGTAAACGAAACAAGGAATGTACCAAGTCTGAAACCCTTTTTTTAAAAATCTTTTCGAAGAAGAAAAACGAGGTGTGTTCTTGTAGTTTTGTGGATTTTAATTTTTCTTTAAAAGTAAAGATTTTACTGGAATGAACTTTTAGAACCATAGGATGCATGGAACTTTGCTCTACTCAATTCTATTTTATGGCGGTGTGTGAAAGAATTTTAGGGAAGTCTAAGTCTTTCGAAGGAATGTTTTATTTTCCCAAAGGGTTTGGACAAGATTTAATTTCTAAGGCGATTTTTAATTAAATGTCTACTCTTACATGTGTAAAATGATGAGGGAAGATTACAACATGCCTAGGAATGACCCTTTTTGCACTATTAATGGAGTTACAAATGGATTAGGGGAAAAGAAGTAAGGGTTATTGATTTGAGTTGTTTCCTTTGGGAATCATACATAATTATTGTTAAATGTATAGTCCAAGAGGGTAGTTCTACTTCATTGCCATAGAACATGCTCAATTATCTATTGATGTTTAAATTTGAAAAAATGGGACTTTGGCTTCTAGAGTAAATGACCAAATATGGAGAAATAAAGAAAGTTTGGTATTGGGAATGTACTCATGGGTTGTTTGTGTTTAAAGGAATTGTTTTGCTACCTACTTTTCAAAAACCTATTAAGTTAAAGAGGTTTGGTTTAAGAAGTTTTTCACATATGTCGATATTTTTTAAAAGATTGTTTATGGTATGTGAATGATGGGGGCACACTTTGTCCACAAGCATTGAAAGATTTTTCCCTTTGGAATTTCCCTTCGGTCCCTGTTCAAGAAGAAGGTTCAAACTAGTTCGGTTTTTTTGGAACAAGCTGGAACAGACTATAAAAAAAAAACCCAAAAATGATGATGAGGCTGGAAAGAGGGGAAAAAAAGAAGCTAAAATCCAATGTTGACGGGGAACAAATGAAGAATGTTATGCGAGAAGTTTTGAAACATGAGCTATCGATTTATTTTAAGACACTTTGACAGATAAGTTTCAATTCTTCAACGTCTAATTTTAGGAGACTAGAAGCGATGGAGAAAAAAAGTTAAACAAACTTTTGATATTCTTTCTGATTTTAGAAATTCTGAGAAAATGTTTTCTGATCTCCATCATTTATAAAAATTCTCTATGATGGTTTAGTGCGAGAACAAGCAGATCTATCTAACAATGTGATTGCTTTTGACAAGTTTGTCTTTTAAGTAAGGAAGTTTGGAGATTCAGTCACTAACTCTTTCCCAAGACTTTGGACTCCAAGACGGATAAAAACATCCCAATCTGTCGCAAGTCTTCATGGAGAAATCAAGTTTTTCTTATCCACCAAATTTCCAGATTATGTTTGCCTGGCGCAATATGATTCGACTAGGATAAATTCACAGAAAAAACCCCTTTCCCCTACCAAAACCCATCCACCCCTTCCTTACCACTCGAGTTAAAGATCCGGGAAAAATTTTGTTTTGTCTTAATTTTTTTGTTTTAAAACATAGTTGGGAAAAGACTTCTTTTATTTTTTTGATCCAATTTGATTAAGGGGGGAGTTTCCCTTTTGGGTGTTAACAAAAAGGGGGGTTAAAGGTACTATTAGAGAATTCCCAAAGCTTTATTTTAAAGGTTCTATTGTGTTTATGATCTTTTTATTAAATATATGTTTGCTTGAAACATGAAAGTTGTTTCTATTTTGTTTTTCTAATGGTGTTTTGTTATCATCAAAAAGGGGGAGATTTTTAAGTTCTTAATTTAGTTTTGATGTTAACAAAAGAGGAAAAAAATGTGTAACGTATGTTGAGCTTGTCAAGTTGTTTCAGAAGAAAGTAAGGAATTTCTCTAAATTAAAAAAGAGACAGAGCTTTTTCAGAACCTTCAAAGGTGTTATACAGACTATTTTTGTTCTGCAGAAGGTATTTTTGAAGTTGTGTAGTGTATCCGTAATTTTTCGTGTTAACCTTTCAGAAGCACTTTCAGAACCTTTACCCAAAAGGGGAAAAGTTGAAGGTTTGTTTTAGAGCACTTTCAGAACCTGTACAACAGGAGAACAGTTGACAAGTTTTGCTTCAGAAGCCTCTTTCGAACCCTTCATGCCCGTCACGAATTTTTTTTCCCAAAATTTGTTCTAATTTTTATATTGTAGGTTTTTTAAAAACTTTCAAGGCCTAGCTTCACGTGTCAAGTATATTTGGGTAATATACTTCATGTGTTTTACTAAAGTTGGATTTTTATTTATGGGATTTTTAAATTTTCATAAAGTTTTTCAAGAATTTTATTCAAAGAATTTATTTTATGATAAAGTGAGTCATATAAAAATTACAGGTTTTATCAGATTTAAATCTAGTATTTGTGTTATATTTTGGGGGATCCAACAGTTACAAAGATAAGGATAAGAATATGGTTGTTACATAAAGATATGGTTCCACAATATATGGGATATTAAGATAAGGTTCCACAATGTGAGGGATATCTTCAACAAACTTGATCCAAGGAATATCTCTAAAAAGATCTGGGGTCAAAATAATTTATACAAGCTTATCCTCATCAAAAATATCATGGAATGCAGATCCTCTTCAACAGATTCAACTTATTTTTGAAATACAAATTTAAAAAATTAAATTCAAGCTTGTCACGTGGAACTTCATGAATGTTACATTCTCAAAAGTATTTTTTTATGTTCTCTTTAAAAAAAGGAGTGGTCAGTTCAAATAAAAAGAACAAGAGGAAAGTTCTTCTGAGAAAAAAGCACATGGAAAAGAAAAGTCTCATACATTTTTCAAGCGAAAAATTTTTTAAACATATCCCTATGATCTAATTTATAGGGGGAAAAATTTGATATTCCTCATTGTTTTTTTTAATTCCTTTTTTGTATAAGAAATTGATGGGTTGTTTCATCATTGTAGTTTGAGGGATTGCTTAGTGAAGAAGCTAAAAAGGACTAGCAGTGAGACTTCGCTTGAAGAGGCTTATTTTTACACTTTAAATTTGTTTGATATAGTAAAACCCCAAAACGGTATAGAAAAACGAGACCCGGGACGTGGAGGGGAAAGAGGGGAAATGACGCTCGAAGGGGAAAACCTTTATAAATCTTTGAGCATTCTATTCTTCTCTACTCATTTTATTTACTGCACATTATTTTTTTTCATTTTTGTTGTTCAGTCTTTTATTGTAAAGGGGGAGTTTTTAATTTGATTTGCAAAATTGAAATTTTAAGTAATTATCAATTCCCCGCCTCTGATTAATCTAATTGGACCAAAACAAACATGAAAAGCAAGAGGTTGGTCACATATGCTATGTTGCAAGCATAATCTCTTAATTTGGGGAATTTGTGATAAGTGGTGTGGATTATTAAGTCGAATGCGTTAGACTGGTTTGGGGATGTTCTGTTGGATATGGGGAAACATTAGTTTCATGCATGGTTTTAGTTTGGGTATAGACCTCTAACATTTTTAAAGCTATAATTCCGTGTTGAAAGGGGCTCGAGGGTTACCTATGACTACTTTGGTGAAAAACGTTCTCCCAACGCGTGGGTACTTTATCTGGGAAGTATACAAAGGATTAAAGAAAAAGGTGAATGTAGAATTTTCACCCAAAAAAAAATTGAAAATCTAAAAAACCGACCGGTGGAATTCACAAGCTAGCAACCATAGGGTCATCGACTTATAACAAGCACGATAGGTTTTTGAACCCTCATTAGTAGTTGTTAAAAAGCCAGATGTTAAAGGGAAGAGGTTGAAGGCACGTTGTGGACTTTCCCCAAGTACTGCAGTTGCCAAAAGTGGCAAATATATGGGAATTCCATGCTCCTACGCATATGCAATAGCTGCCCACTTAGGCTTGATATAATGCACTATTCCCTGTTTTGGCATAGATGGGACACATCAAGAGCACACATTGACTGATAAGTGTGAACTTTGCAGAGCGAGGAGGCATATAGAAGAAGTGCCCACATTGACATCATAATGATAAATGATGGATTGAATGCAAAATTTCGTTACGTTCGACAAATTTCATTTGTGATGTAACATTGCTTTTTCCCTTATGCAACTTAGGTGAATCCTAGACTACTTTATTCAGGTTATTTTGATGCAATAGTAGGGGATGATTGATAATCTAACATTATTTTAAAATTTTTTAATTTATTGAGAATTTATATTAAATGTTTGTTTCTTTAAACATTTTTTATTTGTTTTCACATATTCAAAAATTGTTAAAATTTTCATATGTATGCATTACAAGGTAACGGGGGAAGGGTACATTATTGTTAGATGGAATGTGTGGTAATTCATTACAAAAAAATAAAATACATCAATTTAATTGTTTCAAAAGGAATATATACATATGAAATGAATAACAAATTAGTAGTTTCTATCCCTATCCCCTCCTATCTCCTTCCTCTAGTGAAATTTTCTTGCTAGCTGAGTGAAGGGATTGTTTGGCCTTGGATGTAGAGTTAAAAGGAGCTTCAGACTCCCCGTGTTAGATGCACTAGGGAGATTGTTGGGAAAACTCGCGGAGGGGATAAGACTTATATGTAGGCTGAGTTGATGATTCATCTTGGTACATAAGTTATTTTCTAAAGCGTTTCTTCTGTAGAGTCGGCAATTATTGGAACATGACCACTTATAAAAATGTCGATGTAGTGAAAATTGTGTGGGAAAAGAAATTAAGAAAACAAAAAAAATTTTTAAACAATGAGTTAGAGTGAAATTGTTGAGAAAATTAAAAAATAAAAAATTGAAATAAGAACTGAGGATTGTATTTGTATTAGAAATTGTCGGTTTTAAATTTTTTTTTTTTTTCACATTAAAAATCACATGTTATGTTACTATGCAAAATTACTGATCATTTTAAGGTTTACAGTATTATTTTGTAATAATTTATAAGTTACGTAGTACTTTTTCTCATAACTTTTATAGATTTGCAATATAGGTATGTAAGGGTCAAAAAAATTTTCTCAATAAAATGCACTGGGATGCAGACCAGGTCTGCCTTTAGTTTAATTTTTTTTTTTACCCCTAAAGTCTAAAAGGGCATTTGCATTTTAAAACCTATTTTAAGAATAATTTTTTGAGCTTTAATATTTACGTAATTTAAAAAAATATTATATATATATTATATTTAAGTGCGTAACCCAACAAACTTCATTGTAATAAGAAGCGATTCAAGCTACTACAGTGGCATAGTAAGGCTCTTGGCCTTCACATGTCAATTGAAGTTTACGTTCTTTTACAAAAGTACTTATGAATGTACATAATAACATAGCATTGATCATTGAGTGTTACATTAGATAGCAACACCTTTACCATTTATTATAACTGAATGTGTAACTCATGTTAGGTTTAGGGTGAGGGTGGGGCTTAGTTTTGAAATATTAACTAGATGTATGATATGCACCAATAGCAAACTAAATTCTCACAACAGCATGATCAAGTACATGAAGTACTCTAGCGTAAGAAAAAGGGCTCAAGCATGACTTTGTACTTTCTCATTGGCATGATTGTCAATCTACACACTAACACAAACCCTAAAACAACAAAGCAGAAAGGAACACAAAAAATCCAATTTTACATGGTTTTATGTAAAAAAAGGTGCAACTTTAATACAAAACCCTAAGAAAAAACCGTAAAAGTTATGTAGTAGCAAGTTTGAATCGATCGATATAACAAATATAAGAGAGCGAGAAATATAATCTAGCCTAAGAGCAAATGAAGTCAGACAGTCTATAATGGGCCTATTCAAGTCAGTTGTCCATAATCCTTATGGGATGATATCTATATTTAATATACTATATTAGAAAATTTGATAGGTATATGATGGGACGATCTGACCGTTCTAACAAGTTTAAACCTTTACTCAATCTCTAGCTTACGATCAGTTCTCAGGCAAGTGTACCTATTGACTAGCAGTATAGCATAGGAGTACAGGTATCGATCCACGAAGACTTATAAGTACTAGTACTAACGATTCTCCTACTATCTAACTTCTCACTATTGATGATCTCAACTATCCTAATTATTACTTAAACTGAAAGAAACAAATAAAATGGAAAAAAAGTAAATGTAATCAAACACTCCCTTAATTAATTCAATGATCTAAACATACCCTGCCCAAGATCCACCCCTAATTCTCATGTAGCTTTTACTCAATTCCACACTATCCAATGATTAATATCCAAACTTTGATCTGCGGAGTTTCTTACACTAGATTAGAGTCTTTATCAAGATCAATATCCCTAATCCTTATTAAGCCAATTAAGATTCTCTCTTCAATTAACATAATCAAGATTGCAATAGAATTCTAGGACTCTCAATTGAACTAGACCGCAATGACCTCGTTCAATACAGAAGACCTCCTATAACCTATCCTTTAGGATTACAAGGGGTCTTTTTATTCATGCAAGATCTACTCTATATCCGATTCCTCAATCTTAATAACAGATATATCATTCCATCCTAATATTGCGCACATATCAAGATGAATAAAACTATAATTGCAACATGAACAAACTCAAAGAATAGAATTAAATTATTGAACTAACATCAACAATTCTGTCACATGATACTCAGGGGTTTCTCAAGGGAACGGGTATGAAACAATTAGCCTCATGAATCTAATAGAAGAGCAAAACATAAAATAATTGAGTCCATAAAGAAAATTCGAACACGAAATATCTTGGCTTCCAATCCGAAACTATTCTGGCAACAGCTCCGCAGCAGCTTCTCTTCTCTAGGGTTTCTCTCGTGCCGCCTCCTCCCTTTTCTCATTAGGGTGTTCTATTTATACTTCTTGAGGCATGGCCCGAGCATCTTCAACTGGAAAGATACGATTCTATCTTTCCTTTTCCAAGGTGAATCTCGTCAAGGAATAATAGTCGCCTGGCACGCCTAACGGCACGGCCAGATTTCAAACCGTGTCTCCCTCGGTCGAAAATATGTAACTCCTCAATCTTGATCAGTGTTTGGCACGGCTAGGAACACGGCTAGTAGCACTGGTAGCAACACGGCTAGAAGCACGGCTAGACTATAACCCGTGCCAAGTTCTGGAGCTTTCCACATCTTCACAGCGTATGCCACGGCTTCAAACACACCTATATCACAAGTCGTGCTCCTTTCCAAGTGATGCTTTCATCTTTAGGTGCGCCCACGGTTTATGACACGGCCGTGGCCTTCCACGTGTTGTCCATGAGTAACTTTAACTTGATCTTTTAAGCTTCAATTATGCTCCTTTTGTGATCTTTCTCCTTCTCTTTGGTATTATACCTTGAAACATATATTTATCTGTTAAATACCGAATCCATATTGATTTTCTTCAAAAGATTATACAATTCATCATTAATGCCCATGATTTACCAGGGTTAATTTACTCTTATCAAATTCCCCACACTTATGGTTTTGCTTGTCCTCAAGCAAAACGGATTAAGAAAACCCAAAGGACCAGTTCTCATAAGTTCCCGCAATTAAGAAGATATTTCAGCATCATCGATTTCATGCTACACCTTAATCATTGATAATCTTTACTCAGTCTTACATTAGTTGTATACAAAAATAAAATACTAAAATTCCTAAAGCTAATCCAAGTGAAATCAAACTTTTCAACCCTTATCATTTAAACTAAAATTCCCAGAGTCAGAATTGTCACAAGATCGATACTAGTAAAATAAAGTATACCATCCTTTTAACCACTGTTGTAAAGCAACACAACAGAGACTAAAGGCATGTTGTATCCACTTGTCTCCTAGCTCTTCCTTTTCTATTTCATCCAATTCTTAAGTTGATCTTAAGAGTTTACCATTGAAGCACTTAACTAAGTTAACCGACCCATGTAAAAACTTTCGATCGATAATCCCGAGTTCATCACTCGAGTTAACAGACGTTATTCCCTCAACTTAGAAGGCGTCCCTCGATTTACTTGTTCGAGTCTAGTTAACTCAATTACTTAATTAATTAAGACGGTTTCCTTGGTCAGTAAGTCCCAGACCAGGCGATCTTAGGCTACTAGGTTTTAAAAATAACCCCTTCGAACCTCTACCATCTCAATCAATCAACTATCATTTATATAAGCTCTTTTAAGTTCATTTTTCTCAGACTTTTCTCATGACCCTTGTAGCGAGCTTTCAGCCATTGATCCCAAGTTCGTCACCCGAGTCAATAGATGTTATTCCCTAAAAAAGGCATCCCTCAGGCTTAATTACTCGAGTCTATGAGGCCCACTTCTGAACTTCTTTTTTTTTTTTTTTTGAAATCACCAAGTTACAAGTATCATTTACACCTTCACTCCAAGTTATATAGCTACCTACTAGGCAAAAAGAAGGGCATACTAAAACTCACTAGTGACCTTAATCCAATCTCACTTCCCGAAAGTAAAGGTTAAATGACAAGTAAGTTTACTTCACTTGGATTTCATCTTGTAATTTTAGCAACGTATCTCTAATACATAATAAGAGAATAAAAATTGTTAAAGATATTCTACAGAGGTATAAACAAATCTCAGCAGTTCTTGATTGTCAAAAGTCATCATCGATTATACCTTAATTAAGAGGAAATTACATTTTTGATTACATAACCCTTGTATCCTAGTTTCGTACAAGTTTCGTTTTCCTAACCCCCTTCCCCACACTTATAATGGACATTGTCCCCAATGTCCTCATGAAATGCATAAAGGGAAGCAAAGAATAAAAGCAAAAATAAAACAAAAGGAAAACGAAAAACTTCCCTGAATTCTTTTACAACGCAGATCGTTAACAGAAAGTCAAGTGACGAACAAGTGGAGTCATGAGAACCTCTGCTAAACGTAACGGGTCGGTGTACTTTGAAAGCCTGTATCTCATAACAATAACAACAAAACAACAAAGAAAACAAAACAAAACGAAAGAAACTCATAATCGACTGAACATAAAGCTAACTATCATCAGCATTTTCTATTTCAAACATTAGTGGTTGGTCAGTTTTCCAGAATCATACAAATCAGGATAGTAAAAACAAAAGTAAGACGGCTATTCTATACAATGGTTCAAATCTCCCGGGTTCAACTTCCATCGATCTACTCGCGAGGTTAGCTGCTGAAGTCATCATCTGAAGGCAATGGTACAGTGCCCGATTGGCGAGGAGAAGCAGATCCAATCACCTCCGTATTCTGCTGATTGCTCGCTTCAGCAGTCGCAACTACAGGACTTCCATGTCGGGCCATGAAAGCTGCACCCGAGGATTCTCCAACATGAAAAACGGTATCATATGCACTACTCGAGTGACGATCTCCTCCAGAAACCACCCGAGTAGCTTGTGATGCGACGTCCTCATCGCTCGAGCCACCACATGGGGGAAGATCTACCCCCAATTTCTCACCAATACGGGATAGACGAGTGACTAAATAACTCTTAAGCCCTTCACCCGTTTCGACTGCCTGGCTTGTTCTCTTTTGATTTCTTCCGAATCTGCAGTCAATCTCTTTACCGAATCTGCAAGCTCCTGGTTTGGTCGGCCTGCTCTCGAGCTTGCTCTTGCTCCTCACCCTGCTCGGGTTCTATCTTTGGCTCTTGTTGGTTGGCAGACACATCTGGTATGTGAAACCTCCACCTCCGCAAAACACTCTCGGGGAGAGAGGTGCTCCTTCCACAACTGTCCCTGGGAGCCCGGGTTAGAAAAACACCGTAGTTTTTCAGAATACGAGTAATCTAAGAGCCGACAAAAACCTTATGGTGCCCCAGATCGCATTGTTTTCCAAACACCAAACAGCTGCTAATCCGACATTAACCCGAGTACCTGTAATCATACTCCACAGCTGGTACAGGTCCGAAGCATTCACAACCCCTGAGAATCACCTCTACCAGTGTTGAGCGGGCCAGAATGTAATGGAGTACACGACGGCAGGATCCCTTAAATGGCTCCCCTTTGATTTGGAAGGTCATATCTACCGGTTCCCATACTATTCCACACTCCATGTTGCAGTAAGCCCCTAGGAAAGGCATTAGGAAGCTGCGCAAATTCATCGGAGTTGATAAACTCCTCGTCATAAATACCCAAACACTTGATAAAGTTTCTCATTTCAACACGGTGGTAACTCCCTTGGCAGTAGAAGGAGACCACATTATCAAGTTGGGTATGCCGGCCAAAACTAAGTTTGAATGTAGCTACAAAATCATAACTTAGCGAAGAGTACACGTCCTCCTCAATGCTCAGAAGTGCCTTCCAAGCGGGATCGTTCAAGAAATAATCAGATCGTTCCACTAACCCATACTTAGCTAGCACTTCCCAATCAACTACTACATTAGGCATAAATGTCTTCTTTTCGCGCACCATATCATACTTACCTTCGTCCTCGCTCCGCAAGTTAGGAGGGTAGCGTCGGGTGGACCTAGAGGAACCACCAGTTGAACGGGGTTGGGCATTTTTGCATGCCACGGTCTTAGTCCTCGGCATTTTGACTACACCACGCTGGAGAAATCTAGACAGAGTGATGAATGACGTTCTTCAACAGAGAGGGAAGGAGAAAGAACGAAGACGCAGAGAGAGGTGATGTGGGAATGAAGAGAGAAATGAAGGGAAGGGGTTTTATGTCTGGAAACGTGCGAGCCCTAAAAGGCTATTGATGACATGGCTTAAAATCTGGGCGTCTCACTAGCCGTGCTATCCACTGATCTAATTAAAAGAGCAAGAAAAAGTCTTACCTTCTGGCACGGCTTATGGCACGGCTTGTGACTTAGCCGTGCCTGTAACCGTGCTATCCACTGCTCATATAAGAAAAAAATTCTTACCTCGTGGCACGGCTTGTGGCATGGACGTGCCTGTAACCGTGTCATCCCCTGGACTGAAACACTTTTCACAAATGCCTATACCCTTTGGTGTGAATTAGACCATATCGTACCCTATTTGTTAAAATCTTACTTGCAAAACTACCACTAACAAATGTAATGATGATGACATTAAAAAGAAAAAAAAAAAACTAACCTAATAGATGCATGGGTTGCCTCCCAGCCAGCGCTTTTGTTTAACGCCGTTGGCTCGACCAAAAGAATAAATGATGAACTTAACCAGGATCTTCAATAGAGAGCTTCAATCTGGTAAAATCTCCTCATCAATATTCTCCCTCTCTGTTGTTATTCCAAGTTCATCTTTGCCATCAAGATGAGTCAACATTTCTTGTATTACACCATCTTCTGTCTCTTCAATATTGCATTACACCATCTTCTGTCTCTTCAATATTGCATACTCTCAAACTCAACTCTAATGGATCCTTGCATAAGATATCGTCCACAACGGTATCAGCTACAGCAATTGCATAACAAGTATCATCAGAATCTACCGATTTCTTCATCACAGCTGGGGTTTGTATCACTAACTCGTCTCCCCCAATGCGCAGCACTAATCGGCCCTCAGCCAATCAATGTTTGCTCGGGTTGTGGCTAAAAAGGGGCGTCCCAAGATAAAAGGAACGTCAGTGTCGACATCCATGTCCAAGATCACAAAATCAACCGGGAAGATAAAAGTTTCTACTTTTACTAACACATCTTCAATAACCCCTCTAGGAAACTTTACTGATCGATCTGCCAATTGAAGGCTCATCCGTGTAGGCTTTGGCTCACCTAATCCTAGCTTTTGAAAAAGGGAATATGGCATCAAGTTTATGCTAGCCCCTAGATCTGCTAATTCTTTTTCTACGGGTAAATTACCAATGGAACATGGTATGGTGAAACTTCCTGGGTCTTTCAATTTCTTTGGAAGCTTGTTTAGTAAAATTGCAGAACAACTCGCACCAACTGTTGCAGTGGAGATCTCTTCCATCTTTCTCTTATTAGATAGTAAATCTTTCAAGAACTTGGCATAGCGGGGAATCTGAGAAAGGGCTTCCACAAGTGGTAAGTTGATATGTAACTGTTTGAACACATCCAAAAACTTACCGAAATGTTCCCGATCCTTGTCGTTCCGCAGCCTAGCAGGATATGGCAATGGGGGTTTATAGGGCTGGACGATAGGTGTCTTCTCAGTTTCCAAGTTTTTTTTTCTTTCCTCTATAACTCTGCCCTTTTCTGCTTTCTCAGTAGTTTCGCCTTTATCAACAGTCTCCTTCCCCTTCCTACTACGAGAGGTTTCCCCACACTTGTCTGATTTCACTTCCTTTCCACTCCTAAGAGTTACTGCCTTCACGTGTTCCCTTGGGTTGGTCTCTGTATTTCCAGGAAGAGACCCTTGCGGTCGCTCAACAAGCGCTTTAGAAATCTGCCCCATCTGGTTCTCCAAGTTGTGGATTGAAGCTTCATGATTCCTTAGAGCGGCCTCAGTGGATTGATGGCGTTGCTCTGATGCTTGAATGAACTTTGCAATCATATCCTCAAGGTTAGATTTCTTCTCTTGGACAAGAGGTGGAGTTGGTCTTTGGAATCCTGGAGCAGGTGCATTACTCCTTTGAGATTGCTGATTACTCCAGGAGAAATTGGGATGATTACGCCATCCTGGATTATAAGTGTTGCTATAGGGATTGTTCTGTGGTATTGTGGGATTCCCTACATACTCAACACGTTCTGTCACTTCAGATACCACATTGTTGGAATGAGGTTCAATTGAGCAATATTGGTATGGTTGAGATAGAGCCATCCCTTCAACTTTTGAAGCGAGTGCATCTACCTTTGCTGCAATTTCTGTCATCAAATCGACTTCATAAATGCCCGCTGCCCTGTGCTTTTGTCTACCATGGCTCCATTGGTGATTATTTTTGGCCATGTTCTCAAACAAACTCAACGACTCCTCCGGCGTTTTCACATTTAAAGTGTCCCCAGCCGCAACATCAATTGTTTACGAGTTGCATAGTCAAGTCCGTTATAGAAGGTGGAAACTTGCAGCCAATTAGGCATTTGGTGATGTGGACACCTCCTAAGAAGATCCTTAAATCTAATCCATGCTTCATGTAGGGGCTCGTGATCTAGTTGGGTGAATGATGTGATATCATTTCTCAACTTTGCAGTTTTCGATGGTGGGAAATAATAGTCTAGGAAAGTCTCCGCCATCTGGGTCCAAGTGGTTATGGAATCCCGGTTTAGTGAACTAAACCACTGCTTGCTTTCCCCGGAGAGTAAAAGGAAAAAGTCGCAATTTCAGTGCCTCCTCAGATACTCCGTTTTGCTTGACAGTTGCACAAATATCCAAGAACATCTGAATGTGCGCATGAGGATCCTCGTCAGACAAATCGTCAAACTGGCATTGGTTGTGAATCATATGCATTGTAGAGGCCTTGATTTCGAAGTTGTTGGCTTCTATTGCTGGTTGCACAATACACGACCCAGTGCTGCTCAGAGTAGGACGAGCTATTCAACCATCGTTCTTCGTTCATCTGCCATTGGCCCAATTTCTCTTAATCACCTTCTAAAGGTTTGGTCAATTTCAGGATCAAAGTCAAGAAGCTTAGATGAAGAGCTCCTTGTCATAAACCGCGACAGACAAACTATGAACTTAATTTCCTCAACAAATTTGAATGAAAGCACGAACGAAATTAAAGTAAATAACTAAAAGAAAAATAAAATAAATAATATATATTATAGTTAAAGTAGTAGGTGTCAAGTTTTCCTAATATTACAAGTCCCCGGCAACGGCGCCAAAAACTTGATGGGACGATCTGACCGTTCTAACAAGTTTAAACCTTTACTCAATCCTAACTTACGATCAGTTCTCAGGAAAGTGTACCTATTGACTAGCAGTATAGCATAGGAGTACAGGTATCGATCCCACGAAGACTTATAAGTACTAGTACTAACGATTCTCCTACTATCTAACTTCTCACTATTGATGATCTCAACTATCCTAATTATTGCCTAAACCTGAAAGAAACAAATAAAATGAACAAAGTAAATGTAATCAAACACTCCCTTAATTAATTCAATGATCTAAACATACCCTGCCCAAGATCCACCCCTAATTCTCATGTAGCTTTTACTCAATTCCACACTATCCAATGATTAATATCCAAACTTTGATCTGCGGAGTTTCTTACATTAGATTAGAGTCTTTCTCAAGATCAATAATCCCTAATCCTAATTAACCAATTAAGATCTCTCTTCAATTAACATAATCAAGATTCAATAGAATTCTAGGACTCTCAATTGAACTAGACCGCAATGACCTCGTTCAATACAGAAGACCTCCTATAACCTATCTCTAGGATTACAAGGGGTCTTTTTATTCATGCAAGATTTACTCTATTACCGATTCCTCAATCTTAATAACAGAGATATAATTCCATCCTAATATTGCGCACATATCAAGATGAATAAACTATAATTGCAACATGAACAAACTCAAAGAATAGAATTAAATTATTGAACATAACATCAACAATTCTGTCACATGATACTCAGGGGTTTCTCAAGGGAACGGGTATGAAACAATTAGCCACTCATGAATCTAATAAGAAGAGCAAAACATAAAATAATTGAGTCCATAAAGAAAATTCGAACACGAAATATCTTGGCTTCCAATCCGAAACTATTTTGGCAACAGCTCCTGGCAGCAGCTTCTCTTCTCTAAGGTTTCTCTCGTGCCGCCTCCTCCCTTTTCTCATTAGGGTTGTTCTATTTATACTTCTTGAGGCATGGCCGAGCATCTTCAACTGGAAAGATACGATTCTATCTTTCCTTTTCCAAGTGAATCTCGTCAAGTGAATAATAGTCGCCTGGCACGCCTAACGGCACGGCCAGATTTCAAACCGTGTCTCCCTCTGGTCGAAAATATGTAACTCCTCAATCTTGATCAGTGTTTGGCACGGCTAAGAACACGACTAGTAGCACTGGTAGCAACACGGCTAGAAGCACGGCTAGACTATAACCCGTGCCAAGTTCTGGAGCTTTCCACGTCTTCACAGCGTATGCCACGGCTTCAAACACACCCATATCACAAGTCGTGCTTCCTTTCCAAGTGATGCTTTCATCTTTAGGTGCGCCCACGGTTTATGACACGGCCGTAGCCTTCCACGTGTTGTCCATGAGTAACTTTAACTTGATCTTTTAAGCTTCAATTATGCTCCTTTTGTGATCTTTCTCCTTCTATTTTGGTATTATACCCTGAAACATATATTTATCTGTTAAATACCGAATCCGCATTGATTTTATTCAAAAGATTATACAAATTCATCATTAATGCCCATGATTTACCAGGGTTAATTTACTCTTATCAGTATACTTGCCTTTTATCAAGTTTTTTACATCATTGCTAGAGATTTTGATATTAAAAATATTGATTACTTTATTAATTTCACCATTTTTTTGTTTCTTGTTTTTTGTTTCTTTTATTTTTTTAGTAGTACATGACTAGAAATACTCCATTAGATACACTGATTTTTTATCTGAAAATTAAAAGGACAACTAGGCATTTACAGGAAATAGTTTGACAAATAGTGGAGGAACTAAATTAAGGGTCTCCTCTAAGAATAAAGGCAGAAGAGAAAGAGGGCAAGTTAGAAATCATAGGTAATGAAAACTAGAATCAATAGTGAACTATGTCCAATTACTCCAAACCCCCTTTAGTTGGAGCCGGCACAAGTATCGTCAAGCCACTTGTTGTTGCCGACAACTTTCAAATTCAACCACATATTATACAAATGGTGCAGCAATTCATCCAGTTTGATGGATTACTAGATGAGGACCCCAATGCTCACATATTTAACTTCTTGGAGATTTACAACACCTTTAAAATCAATGGAGCTTTGGACGATGCGATCAAATTGCAACTCTTCCCCTTCTCACTAAGATGTCGAGCAAAATAGTGGCTAAATTCACTTCCAAGGGGATCTACCGTTACCTAGACTAATATAGCTCAAAAAAATTTAGGAAAATACTTTCCACCTACTAAAACGACTTAACTCAAGAAGAACATATCATCCTATGCTCAATTAGAGGCTGGGACCATATATGACACTTGGGAGAGATATAAGGAGTTATTGAGAAGATGCCCACATCATGGCTTACCCCTTTGGTTGCAGATTCAAGCTTTCTACAATGGTTTGAATTTATCAACTAAGCAAATGATAGATGCCGCTACTAGAGATACATTAAACACAACACTTGAAGAGGTTCAATCCTTAATTAAGAACATGGCTATGAACAATTTTCAATGGGAAGGTGCTACTGTGAGGAACATAGTAGCGAACATCTATGGATTAAATACAGTGAACTTTAGCCAATAAGGTTGATGCCATTAGTAGAAAGTTAGATGCACTTTTGTCAATCCCAAGTGCAACTTGGGAGAAGTTGATGTAAAGGGTCAATAAGAGTAGGTAGACTATTTAAGAAACCACTTTAGGCTACAAAAAAATCCCTATAGTAACACCTACCATTCGTGATGGAGAAATCATTCAAATTTCTCTTGGAGTGACCAAAAGCAAAATCAATAAAGGATAAACTTACCCCCCCCTTAGGATTCTGGCAACCTTTACCACAAGAGAAGAAATTAGGTATGGTAGAACTTTAACTAAATATATTTAAACTAACAAAGTTAGATTGTAGAATATTGAAACTTCTCTAAGGAATCAAGAAGTTTCCATCCATAATCTGGAAAATCAAGTAGGACAACTTGCGAAGATGATGGCTAAGAGACAATAAGGGACATTGCTAGGCAACACCGAGACCAATCTTAAGGAGCATGTGAGAGTAGTGACTTTTCGAAGTAGAAGGGAATTACAGGTTGAACATAAAGCTATAAAAGGGTCAATAAGGAATGAAGAGGAGGATAAGGAAAAAGAAAGTGGGGAGCCACCAAAAGTATAGGAATATAGACTACCCATACCCTGCCCTTAATGTTTCAAGAAAGATCGCTCTAATGAGCAATTTAATAAGTTTCAAAATTTGTTTAAGCAATTACATATTAACTTACCTCTTGTTGATGCCTTATTGCAGATGCGAAAATATGTAAAGCTCTTGAAGGATTTGTCATCCAACAAGAGAAAGTTAGAGGAGCTCTCAAGTGTCATACTGAGTGGGGAATGTTTGAAGATTTTACAAAATAAGCTACCTAAGAAACTAAAGGATCCAACGAGTTTTAATATTCCTTGTGTACTTGGTAACTTAGTAATTGATAAAGCCTTAGTAAATTTAAGAGCAAGCATTATTTCTAAAATTAAGGTTAGGAGAGTCGAAACCCACATGTATGAGCTTGTAATTAGCTGATAGATCTATCACATACCCTAGAGGAATTATAGAGGATGTCCTTGTCTAAGTAGGAAAGTTTATATTTTCAATGGATTTTGTTATACTTGACATAGATGAGGACATAGAAGTATCCCTTATTTTAGGTAGACCATTCTTTGCTATAGTAGGGTTATAATAGACGCCAACGATGGTAGGTTCATATTAAGGATAGGAGATGAAAAACCGATTTTTAAAATTCCTGATGCTATAAAAAAATTCTACTAATCATGATGATACTTGTTATCATTTGGATGCTACTGAACTTTTTGTTATTGATTTCACATAAGAGATATTATCTAATGACCCTTTAAAGTGCTACTTAAAAAAAGAGATTAGAGGAAGTAGAAATCCCTAAGTGTGTCAAAGTTGTAGCTCAATTAATAGCCAATAATTTCATTGATGGGAAGAAAGAGTTCGTGCAAATCAACATGAAGAAGAAACCAAGGCTAAGACCCTCCATTAAAGACCCATCAATAGTGGAATTGAAGCAGCTTCCTGATTACCTACAATATACTTTTTTAGAGAAGGATTTAAATTACCAGTAATTATAGCTTCTAACTTAAGCAAAAACCAAAAAGAGAAGTTGTTAGGGATGCTTAAGGACCACAAAAGGCCATTGTATGGAAAATATCATACATAAAAGGGATTAGTCCTTCATTTTGCACTCACAAAATATTGATGGAACAAAGTTATAAATCGGTAGTGCAATCTCAAAGAAGACTAAATCATAATACAAAGGAAGTGGTCAAGCTTGAAGTGATCAAGCTGCTAAATGCAAGTATGATTTATCCCATTTCTGATAGCTCATGGGTTGGTCTTGTGCAAGTAATACCCAAGAAAGGAGGGATGACAATAGTTCTAAATGACAAGAATGAATTGATCCTTATGCATACGGTCACAAGCTAGAAGGTGTGCATCAACTATAGGAAGTTGAATGATGTTGCGTGCAAGGATCATTTCCCCCTTACCTTTTGTTGATTAAATGTTAGAGCGTTTAGCAGGGCATATGTATTATTATTTTCTAGATGGCTTATTTGGCTATTTTCAAATACTAATTACACTAAAAGATCCAGAGAAGACAATGTTCACATGTCCATATAGCACCTTCGCTTATAGGTAAATACCCTTTAGACTTTGTAATGCACCAGCAACATTTTAGAGGTGCATGATGGCCATTTTTGAAGACTGCATAGAGGGTATAATGGAAGTTTTATGGATGATTTCTTAGTTTTTGATAATTCTTTTGACATTTGTTTAGCTAATCTGGGGAAAGTGTTATGTGGGCGTAAAGAAACCAACTTAGTACTAAATTGGAAAAAGAGTCATTTTATGGTATAGGAGGGATTTGTCCTAAGACAAAAAATCTCACAAAGGGATATTGAAGTAGATAGTGCCAAGATTGACACTATTGCAAAGCTTCCACCGCCAACTTTAGTTAAGGTGGTAAGGAGCTTTTTAGGACATGCGAGGTTCTATAGATGATTTATAAAGGGAATTTCTAAAATAGCTAGACTTTTAACCAAGTTATTGAAGAAAGATGTGTCTTTTACCTTTTCACAAGATTGCAAAGACACCTTTAATCTATTAAAGGTCAAACTCATAAAGGCTTCCATTATGGCTACACTCAATTGGAACTTTCCATTTAAGCTAATGTGCAATGCGAGTGACTTTATAGTAGGAGCGGTACTAGGACAATGAAAGGACAAGCACTTTCAACTAATTTATTATGCCAGGAAGACTCTTATAGATGCACAGGAGAATTATACAATTACTGAAAAAGAGCTCTTAGCAGTAGTTTTTACATTTGATAAATTACTTAATTTTGTCAAAAGTCATTATATACACTAACTATTATGTTTTAAGGTATTTACTGATAAAAATAGATGCAAAGTCGTGACTTATCAAATAGATTTTGCTACTATAAGAATTCAATTTAGAGATTAGAGATAAAAAAAAAAAAGGAGCCGAGAATTTAGCAGCAGACCATTTATCAACACTGAAAAATCCTAACTTGGAGAAGTTAGACGAACAGGAAATCGATGATGAGTTCCCCAAAAAAATGACTTTATGTAATAACCCAGGTTAGGGAATAAGAAACTTCATAGTTTGCAAATATTGCAAATTATATTGTAGCTAACATTCTTCAAAAGAACTATCAGATCAACAAAAGAATAAATTCTTTGCTTATGTGAAGTATTTCTTTTGGGAGGGTCTCTTTTTGTTTAAGGTTTATACTGACCAAGTCATACATTAATGTGTATCCTATGAAGAATGATGGCAAATTCGGAGCCATTATCACTCTAAACCAACTAGAGGGCATCATAGCACCAATGGGATAGCTCATAAGGTCCTAGAATCAAGATTCTATTGGCTTACACTCTTCAAGGATGCACATAGGTACATAAAAGTCTATGATAGTTGTCAATGTACAAGGAATATATCCTGGAGGGACGAGATGCTACAAAACCTCATCCTAATATGTGAAGCATTCGATATTTAGGGTATAGACTTCATAGGCTCATTTCTAAACTCTAATGGAAATAAATATATTCTAGCAATCATCAATTATGTATCAAAATGGGTTGAGACTCAAGCTTTGCCGATTAATGATGCTCTAGTAGTAAAGAGGTTCCTAAAAACTTTATTTTCTCGATTTGGTGATCCAAAAGCAATTATTAATGATAGGGGGACAATCTTTACAATGTGCAGTTAAAAAAAATTGTTTAAACACTACGGCATTACCCATAAATTAGCTATCTTGTATCACCAACAAACAAGCAATCAAGTGGAAGTTGCCAATCGGGATCTTAAGCGGATCCCAGAAAAGATCATGGAACACCATAAGAAAGATTGGTTCACAAGCTGGATGATACCCTATGGGCATATAGGACAACTTATAAAACATCAATAAGAACTGTTGGTCCCGTATTAAGTAATCAAGAGAGGAGAGGTAAATTGATTATTTACTAAATTTTTCAAATTTTGCTAGTTAAAAACAACCCTTTGACTACTCAATTTAATTATAACGTGAAAACAAGTATTTATAAAAAATTACAAGCTATTATAGAATAAAAAAATAAAAGATAAAGAAAAGAGAATCAAGCAAGCTATTTATAAAGGTTCTGCCCTAAGCGTTAGTCTTCTCTTCTAAGTCTACTACTGGGGACTCGGTCGTCCATACCAGTATCATTCTACTAATTCAAAACAAATTTGAGATATTAAAATCTAACTATCAATACCTTGGCTTCAAAACACCCTACTCTACCTATCTCGCCTATCTTTAAAGCTATTCACATATCTATAGAGTTACAAGTAATCTCTTAGTAATACACATATTTAGCTTTCAAGAATTATCAAAAGTAGATGAGAAAATGAGAATTTGTATCCTCCAAAAATTAATTTGAGTATAATAAAAAAAATATGTAAAAGATAGAGTAGCCTCTAGGTTAGTCTCTGACTTATGATAATGAATGTTATACCGTTCTGTATTGTATCTTGTATCTTTGTTCTATTTCCAAATCTTTGAACTTTGGCTCTATTTATTTACTAAATAGTAACAACTACTTTGTTGATCTATTTTCAACTTGAAAGTTTGTTGTCGTGATCTTACTTTGAATGTTTGAAAAATATCTCAAAAGATTTGAAGTTATCCGCTAAATTTTGAATTTAAATCTGATATCTTTAGAATATTATATGGAAATTCTATCAAATCTGTCATTAAAGATAGTCCAGATACATCCATACATTGTGATATATATCATCTACATAAAATCTGTTAATGAAATCACCACCCGTTGATTTTTTGGAACATCTAACAACTCTTTCTCTTATTTTGAATTTCGAAAATATGTGATCTCTGAAATATTTGACATAATTCTTTTAATACTGATCTTCTTGCAGCAGAACCAAATATGCATAATTAATCTTGAGTTTATCATAACTTAACTAAATCTCTGAATTCCTAAATTGATCACTTAGATCCCATAGATATTTGTCCTACTTTAGTGAAATGAATTGAACATATTATCTAAATATTTTCAATAAGTAGAGCTGGGTCTTTGAAATTTATAGTTAACTAACTTAAATTGATATATAAAGTTGTTATATTTATATAAACCCATAACAGCAATATCTTCTGACTTATCTTCTGAGTTTCTATTATTCTTCATATTGAACACCTTCTAACTTATCTTCTAAGTTCTCGTTATTCCTCATAATGAACACCTTCTGATTTATCTTCTAAGTAATTAAAAATAACGTAGCTTTCCTTCATTTATTCTTCGATCTTCTAACGCTTAGTCAAATTGTAAATATAATTATTCCTGTACACTAAATGAACTTCATTAAAAACTTTTAGTACATTTTGTTATCATCAAAATACTTAAGAAAAAACATAACAAGAACCACTCCCTATAGACTCATTTAAGGGAAAACTTGCCACTTACTCGTAGAAATTGAACATAAGGCTTTTTGGGCTACTAAATTAGTTAATTTGAATCTTGAGTGTGTAGGTACTCATAAGAAACTACAATTGAATGAGCTTGATGAATGATGTGCCATGGCATATGAAAAATCCAAGCTCTATAAGGAGAGAGCTAAAAAGTATTATTACCAAAGGATTAAGCAAGGGAGACAATATAAGGAAGGTGACTATGTTTTGCTATACAAATCACATCTAAGGTTGTTTACAAGAAAATTGAAATCTTGATGGTTTGGGCCCTTCACGGCCACTCATATCTTTCCTTATAGAATTGTTGAAATTACACATCCTAAGAAAGGTACATTTAAGGTAAATGGTCAAAGATTAAAGCTCTACTTTGGAGAAGAAGAATTTGTATCAAATGATAGGGAAGAATTTCATCTCAACCCTATTCTAGGTTTGTAAATAAGAAAGTATGTCAGGCTAACGACATTAAACAAAAGCGCTTCTTGAAAGGTAACCCAAGTTTAATTTTCCAATTAAGTTTTCCTTAGTTTAGTTTAATTTAATTTAATTAGATTTATTTTCAATTTTTTTTTACACTTGTTAAAAAAAAAAGAAAAAGCAAGCTAAATTTTTTGCAACTTTGACATGACCACTAAACACGATCAAGTTAAGAGCATGTCGAATATATGTCGTTCTTTAGATGTAACATGGCCATTAGACATGAGCATATCGAAATCATGTCAATATCATTTATATAAAATTTTTCTTTGTGAGAGTTACATGACCTTTTGACATGATAATGTTTATGTCGTGTTTAATGGAGTTTTAGATTTAATCTTTACTAAGAGTTACATGACCATTAGACACGATTATGTTAAGGTTGTGTAAAAAACATCCAAAGAATGTAAAGCCTTACTGAGAGTTACACGACCTTTAGACACAATCGTGTCTAAGGTTGTGTCAAGCATGTACTGTTCTAAATTTTTATCAAGACATACACGGTCTTTAGACACGGTCATATCTGAGCCATGACCTTTAATTAGGCATTTTAATATTCTGGGCATAGACATGGGCTTAACATGCTTGTGTCAATTTGACCTATCACCCTTTATATAAAAGGGTTAGACACGTTCACGAGAATCAAATTTTACATAGACACGCTTCCTTATTCAAAATGAACACAAATACAAAAGCTATAATACATGCATCACACTCCGATTTTTTGTCAATTTCTTTCTCAAGCAAGGTACATTTCGTATTTTTAACACTTTAATTCTGCTATTTTTTTCTTTTTCTTGGATGATTCAACATAACATTGAACTAAGGTTTGTTTTTTTCCACCATTTGTAATTTCTAGTAGTTATTGGTTACTCTAGGTCATTTTCTTTTAGTGCAAATTTAGTAGAAATTCCTAATAACCTTGCATGAATAGGCTAGAATTGAAAAAAGTACTTATTTAGTTTTCCGATTAGATATGGGATGGACATAGACATGACCATGTCTATTCCTATGTAGGTCGTGTTTATATCTGTACTCCTGATCATTTGCAAAACTGTAATGTTTTTCTATACTTTTCTTTAATATAACATTAATGATTGGTATAGAGGTACATTTAGGAATATTTAGTTCATTAATTCTTATAATTAGGATCATCATGCTATCAATTTTAAAAATCGACCTAGAATGAAACATATAGCAATGTTAATATTAAGCAGTTGGATTTTTCTTGTCAAATTTTATTCTCTTGTTGCCTAGTGGTGAAGTTATCTATGTTGAAGTATTCTTCTTCTTTGATCAAATAATGGCACCAAAATAGAGCAAACAAAACAACAAATCCAACGAAAGGGTCATTTGAGAGCATCCACTTCCTCAGCCAGAACTTCCATCTCAACTATCTCGATGGCTTTACCACCACCACTGGATCATCCTATGTTGGAATTCATAGAAATGGCTTAAATGGATAGATATAAAGTGCTAAAGAAAAAGATGATTAGCCAAGCACTTTGCTTTGACTGGGATGTTATCCAGAGGCTTTATATTGAAAAGTAGATAAGAGGTTCAATTGGAGGGGGAGCTTGGGAATGATTATTCTCATTAAAGGTTGTAGTCTATTAGGAGTTAACCTTAGAATTCCTCACAACTTATAGATTAGTTCATGAAGGGATGTCCTGGGGGACTATAAATTGTTTAAATTTTAGGATCTAGGGTTAACCTTATCAGATTTCTATAACTGAGTTAGGTATCTATCTAGGTCTATATGATGAGGACTATGCAAATTTTGAAGAATTTGCTACTTTACCATACCAACTCTCACGTGAAGTGCCCTCTTGGTTATATTAGAGAACATAAGTGACTAGCACACTTACAACCTTAAGGCTTCCAAAGCGTCCCACCTTCGTAACCCAACCTATAGAGTACTACATTGGCTTTTATCTCATACGATAAGTGGAAGGGGGAAAAGTACTGAGGTAGTATCCACCCATGAAGTTCTCTACTTGTATAGTATAATTGAGTGATATCTAGTCAACTTCATCATTCTTCTCGCATTTTTCATACAATGTCAAGCCATAGATTCTAGGGTAAGAAACATATGTTGTAACCTTTGTATTACCCCCCTAGCAAGAGCAATGGGAACCTTACACAACTCTCCTCCTTTGACCTCTCTTAAGGTAGTGATTCTGAGTCAACTGAATTCCTTCCAATAGATGCATTTACTTTTTGAAATAAAGGGCTAATAAGGAGAAGGGCTGAGTAGATTAGCCAATGTCAGTCAAGGTCTAAGATCTCCTTAGGAGAGGGTCGAAAGAAAGGTAGATAAAATGATAAAAAAAAAATTGGGAAAGTCCTAGATTTGCAACGCCATTATCACACAAACCTTGCAAGAGTGTTTCAAAGACAAAATGGACTAGAAAGGTTTGCTTGCAACGTAGCTTCATAATTTAATGTTGACTTTCTAGTTGATACAGATACATGTGAGAAAATTCCAAGACTATATGATGATTAAAGTGATGAAGAAGAGGAAGTTGAGGAGGAAGAAGAAAGAGAGGGAGGTAAAGAGAGTGATGAGATAGAAATAATGGATGTGGATAAGGAAGAGGGTAAAGAAGAAGAAGATGAGGAGGAGGATGATGATGACTATAGTGATTGATATTTTCTATTTTCTTCGATGTACTAATGAGACTTATATGACTTGCTAAACTAGATTTTAATTTTCTTTCTTTCTTTCTTTTCCATTTCTTTTCTTTTAACTGTTGTTTTAGATTTCTATTCCTTTTTACCTTTTTGTAGCCTTTACATGTTTACAACATTCAAGATCAACCACTTACACACCGAGCACACTTTAGGATAGAACAAATGTCATATTTAGGGGAGTACTAGTTCTCTTCCCCACTACCGTCCTCATTTTTTTTTTCTTTGATTCTTATTTTATTAATTTTTCTTTTTATTCGTACATTGAGGACAATATACAATTTTAAGTGTGGAGAAGGGGGTTATAAAATTTATGGTTATTTAGGAAATCGAATTTATTTATTTAACTTGAAAATCATTAAGTTAACTTGCAATTTGGTATAGAATAACTCTTTAGGTAATATAGAACACTTGATTAATAAGTTCTTTAATAGCTACTTATTATTTAGTTTTAAACTTAAAGATTTAGAAATTTGAATAACATCACTAGTTAAGAATTAGTCAAGAAATTTCTTTTAACCGTACTATGATGTACATTTTTCCCCTTTAATATTTTTAGATCACTATAATCCTGGATAAGTAAATAATTGATATTTATCCTTTGAAATTTCTTAAAAAATCAGTAAGTTAAAGATGAAATAAATAAAACAAATAAATTGAATTGAAGTTTACCTATAGGCCTTGTTGACTTAAGTAATTAAGCATGTGGGGTGCTTCCTTTGTATGAAATAACACTTGTTAACTTGAGTGAAGAACTTAGGATTATCGATTGAAAACGCACTAAAAGGATTAAGAGAAAAGTCCTTGTTTAGGTTAAGCAAAAGCAATAAACTCTATAAAATAAAGGTAGTAGATGGTCTAAAGGGGTATTTCAAGACCTAATAGTCTAAGATCGTCTGGTCTAAGACTTACTGATCAATGAAACTACTTGGAAAAAAAAATAGGGAAATGATTAAAGGATAAGTGGATATAGTTATCTTGGATTATAGTGTTTATTAAAATTAGAGAAGGGGGTGTATGCATTTTAGTATAGTTAGTAAAGTGTTTATGATTTCTTCTTGATTAAGGAGATGACAATTTAAGTTTCAAATCCTTTGTATGTTTAAGACAGTTGGTTAAGTGAAAAACATAAGAGTTGTAGTTAATCTTCTTTTCAAAGTGCAAATTAATTAAGATTTTGTTCTTAATTACAAGGTCTAATAAGAATCATTTTGATTGATTTCTTGAATAATAGTAAGTTGATTAAGTATTTCTTGTCCTACTACTTGATTTGATTAATTTTCTTAAGGAGTGTGGGGATTTTTGATAGGTGCTTAATTATATATATTAAGTGAGATTTAACATATTTTTTTCCTTAATTTTAATTTTGGCATGTTTTTTAAGAATTTGAATTTTAATTGAGTAATATTTTGATTTTAGTTCTTTGATGGTAATTGAATGAAAAAGATGGAAAAGGAATCCAATTTTACTCAATTTAGTTCTAAATAGAAGAAGTTATGAAGTTTTGAAGCTAGACACAGCCTAAACATAACCATGTCCACATTGTGTTGAATTTGAAATATAAAATAGAGAGTTATAGGGGGCCTAGACATGACTGTGTTTGTTAGTCATGTATCTCTTGGAAAAGATTAACTTTAAATCAAGATTTAGACATGACCTTTAGACACGATTGTTTCTAGGTCATATTTGCTGCAATGTCTAATTTTCCAAGTTTTTTATTGACAAATTTAATACAACCTGAAGTACAACTGTGTTTGACAATGTGTTAGCTTAAAATAATTTTTTTTTTTACACTCAATACATAAAGGAAAAAGAAGACTCAACCAAAAAAAGAAGAGAAGTTATATTTTATTTATTTTAGGGTTTTTTGAGAGACTCAAAGGCTATCCTTTTATATTTCAAGAATTTAGGGGGTTTTTTTAGTTTTAATTGATTTTCTTTATGATACATGTTTATAAATCATTGAAGAATTTGTTTTCAACATGATTAGTGCTTAAATTTCCTTAATATTTAGACTTGTATATCCTAAGATTATTATGTGACTAAAATTTCTATTATTCAATAAAATTTTATATTTCTTTATTCATGTATGTGTTTTTATTTTGATTAGATTAATATTTCTAGAATATCATTCTATTTATTTGATATTATACATTAAGATTAAAAAATCTAATGTATAATTAGATCTAGTATGTTTAAATAGAGTTAATGTAATCTTAGAGATAAGTTACATAATTCTTCTGAATTTAATTAATTTGGTTATGGGAATTTATTGTTTTTAATATACTCTTTGAATTATGTTGTTATGAAAAGATTCAAATAGGTAATTTTAATATTAGTGTCAATAAGTTTGAAAAAATTATCAAACTAAATTAGAAATTCCCCCAATTAAAGAAATTTAAGAAGAATTTGAACAATTTTTGTTAATGTCATATAATAATTTCTAAGGGAAACAAAGTCTAGATATTAGTTTTATCATCTTGAAGTTAAATCTAATTTGTTCTATTTTTCTATCTTTCAATAAAATCTTAGTTTATTAGTCAATATTTAGTTATAGGTTTTAGATCAATCAATCTCTATAATTTATCGGTTAAATGACAAGGTATAGGTGAGTATTAATAATTGTAATTGTAATTCCTATGGGATAATATCTGTATTTAATACACTATATTACAAAAGTTGATAAGTATGCTTGCCTTCCATCAAATTACAATAATTTTAAAAGTTTCTAGTTGTCTACATCAATTTATCAATTGAAAATGACGATATGGGGTTATCTAGGGGTTGTGAAGTAGAATCAGGAGATTCACAAAGGTCAGATGAGGATTGAGGGGGAATCTGGTACTCTTACGGACTTCAATATATTCCCGGGTGATACATTGTGGGTTAGAGATTCAAAAATTCATGAGTACTGAGATATAGCTGATGAGATATCTGACCAGAAAGTGGATGTCCAAAATGTTGAGGAAGGTTTCCGTGGGACACTACTGACGGTTGATTTTTCATCCTAGGTTGCCTGGGAAGTCTGCGTACATAAGTAATGCCTTTTGATAATGTCAGGAAAAGAATTGCAATGCTTGAACTTTTTGAGGTTCTGCCAATCTATTCTTTGTATTTTGTTATCCCCTTACTGATGTATTGATCATTGGCTGGTGTATGACTAAATACTAGGGCAAGATCCTTTTGCTACCGTTAGGCTACTTAGATCTCATCCCTTCATAATATCAGCTTCGGAATTTGGTCAGTTTGAGATGAGGACATGTATAGCATTTTGAGCATTTTGTAACTGACGCAAGAACTGGAGTAAGCTTTCCTTTGCCATAATGCTGGAGAACAAAGGAAAGAGGGTGCTCGCATTTCGTACTATTGTATATGTTGAATATGTAGCATGGATGATTAAGTGCGGAATTCTTGAGCAACACAGAAATAAGAAGCTTTATCAATTCATATTTCACGGGTACCATGGAAATATCACGTTTTCAATTCTTAAGTGGTGCATCTCGATGGCATCACTTCATTGACATAGTGGACAAGTGTACGAGGGGAGTATTTAGTGATCATGACATATTTCTTGGCATGAGGTAACTAAAATTACGAATACGGAAACATGAGCATTAACCTCACAAGGAGAGCAATTCAGACAAAGAAGAGATGGAATGCTATTTAAGTATATATACTTGGGGGGCAACCAAATTTAGATTAGTTGAGATGACACGCACAACTTAAAAGGGTGTTGTATATTTGCATGTGATGAAATATTAAGTTATGTTGCAGCGTGGCATTGGATTTTGATGTTATAAATTGTCAAGAAATGAAATCTTTGATTATATGAACACATTTGATAATAGTGTAGCTATTATGAAGCACATATACTCCGGGTGGTTACTTAGCCATTTAAAAGGCTTGATTAATGCTCAACACCTTTCAATTCCATCAAAAAAACTTTGATTAGGAGGCAAAAATGTAGAAGATTAAACTCGATTATAGGATTTGACCCTTTAGGTTAAGGTAATAGAGCCTAAGGAGTTAAACCCATGAATCTAGAATAATCATAAGAAATTTGGCATGGTAGGCTTAAAGTTAGGCTTGTTAGATTACTAGTCCAATCCAACATTTCTTAATAAGGCTTGCACATTATAAACCTTTAATGGGCATGGGTTCATGAGAAGCTCATATGATGACTCATTCACTTATGACCATCGATCACCATTACTATCCGATAAATGAAATTCGTAGTCAAATCCTATAAATACCCAAGGTATTCCCTATTTAGAGGGGAAGAACTTTAGGGAAAACGCCATTATTCTACTAGATTTCTCTCTCAAAAGGTCAAATTGAGAATTTAATGAAGAATATTCATCTATCACAAAGCACTTAAGCCTAATTGAAACTGCTTATTCCTCCTTTCCATTCTATTCACTTCTAATCATCCCTATATGTGTTATTTTTCTTATTCGATCTCTTGCAACACGTTTGCATGCAACACATATGTGACTTGTACACTCAAACCCATACCCCCACAATACCCTTTTTTTTTCAACTAACATTGTTTTACTTATAATTATAATCAATTTGTGAACTTGAGTCATAATTCTTTTAGCTAAACTTTAGTTGTGATGATTAATCTTAATTATAGATAATGATTAACCTTAATTACATATAGGCCAAACTTCATGTAGATTACTCAAAGAAGCACAATAACCAATATTTGAGAAGCTTTTAAACTTTGACCATTTTTCTTAAAATGCTCTTTGAAATCCAAGTGTTGTATAAATTCAAGACATAAACTCTTGAAAAAGCTATAATTATTACTTACCTATTTTGTTTTGCAAATATTGGTTATTATGTTGAGTGTCATGACTTGTGAAGGAGCATTTGTCTTATAAGTTTGAGTAGAAAGGAGATGGAAGTATGACCAAGTAGTATGAGTGATGTGCGAATATATGTAGTTAGGTTAGGGCTAGACTTTTATCTCTCAGAATTGCTACAATTAATTAGTGCTTCTATATCTTTGGTCTTGAGTTCCTACATTTGCTATTTAGATTAATCAAATTTTGTCAAAAAGGACTTAAATATTTTACAGTAATTTCAGTCTCTCACCTAATCCCATATCACTATGTATCCCCATCCTGGGGCTAGTGTTAAATGTGACCATTCAATGGGAAGAGGGCACCATTTAACATTAATCAACTCCCTTTGTATAGTAGATTTAAAGAATCCATTTATACAAAGGTCCTTAAATCTCTTCTTTACCTAACCTTACCTTAGTTCCTAATGATTTATACTCAAATCTTTAGTACTTGATGGTGAAGGATGTCATAGATTTAGTAAACTAAAACTTGGAAGTTGGAAATGGATAATCATTTGCTATCCTTTAAGGGAGTACAACGCAATAATTTCTATCCCTTTTCTGAAAGTAAATAATGTTGATAGGAGGGTTTAACCTAGTGAGAAGTAGTGGAGTGTGGATATTTCATGTTGTTTAAAAACAAAGATTTAGCTTCCTAGTGCTGAGAGAGCATCTACTTTTCATACTGTGGAAGGTAAAGTCTAGAAGTTAATACAGCGTGTAGAGTGTACACTATTGTGGAAGGTAAAGTCTAGGAGTTAACATGGCATGTAATCTTATTAGGTTAGAGTAGTCTAGTTTGCAAGTTGCAACATACGAATAGATGACTTTTCTGTTGAGAGACCTTATGCATAGATGAGGAATTTCTTATAGTCACCTGCTTTGAACATATCATCTTTAAAGATTTTGTATAAGAAAATTTACATCCCTTTATAGCACAGATCATAATAAAGGAACGATTGTTTTCCTAGTAAAGTGAATTTGATGCTCTTAAGATAGTAGATGCTATTTCAAGAGAGTCGGCTAAAAAGCAAAAATTTTGCTTGCTATAAAAGAAAGTGGTCAAAGATACAATTTCTTTCCAAGTGAATATAAAAGAGAAATGGCGACCTTGACTTGTAGGTATGATTCACTCCTATTATAAATTGTCACATTAAACCTACTAAGAGAATTTAAATCCTTACAATAAAATTCTCGCAATAGACTTGCCAACTTTGACATGTTGCAAGAAATTGTTTCTCGTATAGTATATGTGAGAAATATAAAATTCTCACAATAGTTATGGTATTTGCAAGAAAAAAGATTCTCTTAAAGTTTCTAACATCTTGTCAATCATGAGCATTTGCAAGGAACAACTTCTCACAATCTTGATGACATATGTCACCAAGTAGTTCCTTTTGCAAGAATTAATTTCTTACATACTTAATAACTTTCTTAAAACATTAGCTTGAATTATAATAAATAATAATTGGCAATTGCTTAGAAAGCTAAAAATTCCCTAATAAAATGAACTACTTTGAGGCATGTCTAATGAGAAATTAATAAATAAAATAATTGAGACATGTGTTCTTATTATATTAAACCAGATCCATTAAGATCTTATTTCAACCTCCAATTTTCATTCTTTTGATCACTGCTTATCATAAGATACATATTTAAACAAAATAATAAAATAATCTATATTTAGACAAATTGTAAATAGTATATAATAAATTAAACAACATACTGATAACCAATACTACATAAGCAATCTTTTATAATATTTAAACATCTATCATTGTAGAATCCATACAATAAATTAGAAAAAGAAAATTAATGAAATATCTTTTCATAAATATTCTAAGATATCAAATTTAAAAAACTTACATGATAAATACTAAAGACAACTAATCTAAAATTAAAGTCCTATAGATTGTATGCACATCAAATAAATGAATCTATTAGTGAGGTCTACCTATTTGAATCGATTCCTAATCTACTTAGTTAAACCCATACCTAATGGCATCAATTTGAGGTCGAAAAATGCTGTCGTGATGACAAAGAAGCAAGTACAATGCACAAGAGGTTCTACAAAGAGGACTTTGATTTCTCCAACCTTTACCTCACTAGCAACCTCATGGCATACTAAATAAATAAATAAAATAATCCGATGATGCTCATATTCAATCTCATGCATCTAACTAAGGAAACAAAGAAAATGCAATTTGTTACATTAACAAATGTTACACAAGATGAATGAACATGCACCGTAATGAAATAAGTTATCAAATGAAATTCTTGCTCAATAATCAAAAGAGACCTAAATGGAAGCTGGTTCTAAAGATTGTAGGAAATAATAAACAAAAAGAGAACTATGGACCACTAGCTAGCATAATTTCTTATATGAGTGATGCAATGGGGTAGATAATACAAGGAATGTACCTTTATAGAGTGCCTGAGTTAGTTGCCAAGAGACTTGAAGAAACTTCACACATTTGATGTACTAGCTTCTAAAAGCAAAATTACTAATAAGGCACTCATGATTGTTCATTCCTCATTGACATTAGCTAACCAATACAATTCTTTTGTCAGATTCAAAAGTAAAATTATTAGGTCTTAACATAGAGCCATTTGTGTTAATATCTATGAGAAAGGTAGAAGAGAATGGAGCTAAAGAGAAGGCTCTCCACAATTAAATTGACAAGAACTATCCTTAAGCAATGCAACAATGTATATATTCTTCCAATCTTAGGACTCAACTTAATAAAAACTTACCCAAAACTCGAAAGGAAAATGTGTGAGGGGAAGAAGGAGAGGGAGATGAAGAAAAAAAAAGAAAAAAAAAAAGCAAAGCATCTATGCTACAAGGAAAGGCAATATTTCACAATGTTCCCATATTCTCACTACAACATAAGGCATTTTCCTTTCAAGAACCACACTTCTCCCTCTAACCAGAAGATATAAATTTTTTTTTATTTTTTAGTAAGCAAATATATAAACATAATATATTTAGTACTTCATTATAATGAACTTAGACTGTAAGACCACTTTATGAATGTAACAAGACTATAGCATAACAACCACACCATATTTTAAGCCCACACCAACTCCAACAGCCACAGTAGTGCCCACACAGAGGGCAACAATTGAGAAAAACAATCCTTAATCATTGCAATAAAACCTGTTAACAAATTCATCTCCTATACAATCTAATTAGTAAATATGCATCGGACTCATTATATATTAGGATTTAAATATAACATTTAACAATTACCTCATCATTAGTAAGTACACAAATCCTATCGTTCATTAAGAAAAAAGAAGCCACTTCCCAAGTTTCACTTTCATTTGAAAACAAAAACATTTTCATAGATATCACAACACACTAACTGGAGATTATACTCAAAACAAATTCATTT